>CM014737.1:57918671-57925595 GCA_004329165.1 Spatholobus suberectus | reverse complement strand
ACCTAATCAATTAACAAAATTCAAACTGTTATTATACTACTTTTTTTAAATGCGTAAGTGCATGCCCATAAACATTTATTTAGTTCAACTTGTTTTCAAAAAACAACCCTTTATTTTTATCAATTTTCTTTAAGATTGCACTTTTAAAAAAATAACGATTATTACTTTAAATTAATCCCAAGTACTAAAGTCACATTGGTTATGTTTAATTTTTGAAATAATTACTTTTAAAAATACTTGAAAAATGTGTGCATAAAAAGTTATATTTCTAAAATATAAGTTAAAGTAAGCCAAACATATCTATTAAATGGTCTAGCTAGAAATGACCTGTGCCATGAACATGGTTCTGGGAGGGATTTTCATGTAGTGACCGAGCTTGAAGTCTTGCAAGAAATTGATGGCTTGTGTCATGCTAATGTAACCATAAACCTTGAAACACATGTTAGCCACAGGATATCCTGGGTAGATATACCCCATGATGTATTCAGTGATTATGTTCAATCCTGGAGTCTGTAATTGCCCAAAAATTAAAATAAGGACACGTAGTATGTATGTGACATAATATATAACACAATCATTGTCACATATAATTAATTGAGAAAAAATGTCGTCAAATATTTCTTACAATTAAACAATTATTATTATATATCTACGAACCTGATTATTGATTGCAGTTGATAATCCAATGGGGAGAGTGAAGAATATGGCAATGGGCCACAGCGAGTAGAACACCCCACCAAGGCAACTGCAACTGTTCATTGTAATATTGGCAAGTGAAGATGGTGGCTACAATGGTTGCGATGAGTATGCACACGACAACACCATTCAGGAACTTGTTTGTACCTCTGCATAAGTTTCGTGTGATGTCCACGTTCGTTTCCTCAAAGCTTTGATTTACTTTGCTCCCATATTTCTCTATATATATTTTCAATTTCATGCATATTAAGTCTCACATTAGACAAAATAAAGACAACTTTTATTGATAGCTAAATAAAGACAACTTAAACGCATATAAATTAGGGTGCTTTAGTCCAAATTGGATAGGTTTTCTAAACAATATGGTGACTCCCAAACTTAATCAGCCCACTCCCTCAATTGGGTCCAATCTTAAATGCTAATAAACAATATGGAAGTTCAAATTAATTATATATTATTTAATGTAGTTGAGATTACTATACACCTTCCGTGAAAGAGAGCAACGTGCACAATGGTGGCGGTAAGTGCAGCAAAGCCAACACCATAGGTCATCATGCCAAAGAAAGTGCTGAGGTAGAGTCGCCCATCTCGCTCATAAGCCGCAAGGTCTAGGTGGAAATTGGAGTCTATTATGGCTGTGATGTTATAAATTAGCCCTTTCTCGGTGAAAAGATCGTCCGAGAAAATGGGGAAGGTTTTGGAATCGTACACGTTGAGCCAATAGCATAGTGGAGTCAGAATGTACATCACAAACACGAATCCCACCGCAACGTTGGCAGTGGCAAACCATGGGCTGGCTAGTGGGCTCCCAAGGTAGGATGAAATGGTGGACCAATCAAGCCCAATTGCTCCGATGCTAAGCCCATTTAAGCCCGAACCAAGCTGTTGGGCCAGAATATTATGGGGAAATAACCAACAAATCCAAGAGAGAGAGGTTAACATTTGGAAAATGTAGCCCGGGAACACGTAATAGGCGAAGCTGCACAAAAATGCGATTACGAAGAACTGTGATCGCGTTAACCCTCCCTTTGGTCGTTCTTCCTTCTCGTGCAGGGCCCTGAGTGTAATGTACCAAACAAATAATAATTAACAATGCGTCACATAACTCGAACCTTTCTTTGTATCTTATTATAAAAACAAAAAAAATAAAAATAAAAAATATATTGCCATAAATCTAACCCAATAACCAAAAAGATAAATAAACAAAAACTTTCAACGTTCTACACGTAATTTTCCTACTTGCTTATCTTCGTCAAGACAAAATGAAGCTAGGATGATTGTGTAGTATTATTCTGTAGGGAAATTTAAAGAAGCAGAAGCGCACGTTGGGACCTTTGGGCCCCGGTTGAAGGATGTTCCCGTCCGTACTCAATGCAAATGAGTTGTGAAAGGAAGCAATGATATAACTAAAACAACTTGTTTCAGCCGCAACAACCACACGAGTGATGACATATAGCTAAACTAAAAAATCGTAAATATATTATGTAATGATGTCATTGGTAGGTGTGGATATTTTTGTGTCATGTTAAGATATTTTGCGCGAATTAATTTTTACGTACATTGTCAAGTTACAAGCATAGTATTCTATAAATTTACTTAGAATAAAATCTAGATCAATTTGTGACATGATTATCAATGTAATATTACTATTGTTAGGTTTTTTTGTTAGTGTACTATTATTACCTGAAGAGTGAAACTTGAACTAAATTTGCTGGCCACCACATTGGCGCTGGCTCCACCAAGTATCTTCTAAATATGCCAGCCCATCCGAAACCCAATACCTGTGTGGTGATGACAACAAGCAAGGAAACAAAAAAGGAGATGTGCTTGCGGTAAAAGATTTTGACAGCGGTAACAACGTGTATGGCGTAGACAGTGCCAGCACCTGAATTGGCAAAGATAGTGATGAGAACATGTTCCTTGACATTGAAGGGGCCCGGGTTGAGGGTGAATTCCCAGCGGTTCCTTTGAAGAAGACGCGTTTGGTGATTGTTGCAGCCATGAGTTGGCCGAGTGGCACCACCGCGATCTGTGCTGAGATGGCCGTGATGGTGAGAGGCTCGGTGCGGTACCAGAAGAACTGGTTCAGGAACGATAGGAGCACGCATGAGAGGGTTCCCAACACCCACATTCGGAACGTCAGCACTGGAAGGGAAGGGTCGTCTGTGGTTGGCACCGTTAGGGCCACTTGTTTTATGGGCGAATTCTCTTCATTCTTCCAATCTTCGACTTCCTCCTTGTTAGACACTACATGAACGAGGCTCGTTCCACACAACAAATTGATTAACGAAAATTAAGAAGAAGACAATATTGTTAACCATAGATTATAATTACAAATTATTAACGACATCAAAATCATATGTGAAAGGCTTACGGAGAGGGGATGTTATCTCGTCTGAGGATTGTTCCATCTTCATTCACTCTGAAAATGTGTTCTACAATCTATAATTTCAAGAGCAAGAGAAGAAATGGGAGGAGACAATTATATAATTTCATTAATTTGTAGGTGACGGGCCAAATGACGAATAATTATTAGATAGTTCAAAACTATCAAGTATGTATCAATCAATGTTTATATAATAAATATTCAAATTTTATAATTTACAAAAAAAATAATACTTGATCACATGTCATGTAAAAATTAATAAGAATTATGATAGTCCAAGACTAGCTAATAATTTCTCAACTGGGACTGGGTCCCAACTTCGAGCATAGGCCAATGGTGGCTCTCTGAAAAAAATAGTTTTATTTTTTTGATAAATAATTTATCAAAATAACATAAAGAATTATTTGCTCCATCAGATATGATTGTATGGACTACGTGGATATGTTACATGTGCAAGGCGTAAATCCACGTTACTCTTTACAATTTACAAGAAGTTGGCACCTCATTTTGTATTAGGAGTGTTCACGGGTTAGATTCATTCAAATTTAGGATAAAATTAAATTCGAATCAATTATATTTGATTGAATTGGTTTAATTCATGTTTTAAAATTTTTCACCCAATTCAAACCGAACCAAATCAATTAAAATTGGATTGATTGGTTCAGATCTTCAAATTATGCTAACAAAAATTATTATTTTTTTCAAGTTTTTATTTTCATTTATTGTCCATTTTATATAAATATTTGATTTTATATTAATACAAGATAAAAATATTATTTGTTTTTTAATAACTAATTATTTATATTTATATTATTTAAAATATTTAATTTTTCTATAGTTATCACATTACATATATCATTACTTTTTTAACTTAAATTATAATAAAAAATTTACATAATAAACATAACCAAATTAAGACATTTGACGATATTGGATAAGATCATAAAAAAATTAATATATATATATATATATAAAGAAAATACAAAAGTTGAAACAAAATTTAAACTCTAAGTTCCAAAATATATTAATGTGAAAGTTAAAAAATAATTGATCAAATTGGTTCGCATTGGTTCGTGTTGAAAAGAGATAAATTCAATGACTTGAATCAATTATAACTGGTTTGATTCGGATTTGAAATGAAAAGAACCTATAACCAAACCAATCTAAACTAATTTAATTGGCTTTGTTTAAATTGTCAAATTTATCAAGTAAATCTAGTCTGATATACACCGCCCAAGAAAAAATCCTCTCCAATTATGATTAATTTTAATATTTAGTAAATTTAATACATAAAAGATAAAAAAAATCATGTATTGAACGATAAAGATTAAAAACTGCACACTCTCCAATTTTCTCAAAGGATATTTCTCCAATTATAACATCTTTGGTAGCCTCTGCACATGTGTCAAGTGGACTTAACAAGATTGAAAGGACAAATTTACCCGCCTCTTCTATCATGTTTCAGTCACATAACGCACATGTAATTTTATTTAATTTTTAATGAAAATGATTACACAATTTCACATAACATTTGATAAAATACTTTTACTATATACCCATTCCAATAGAAATCCATTACAAAGCAACATTTCACACATTCATCAATATTCACATACATTATTACATGTCATATCATATTACATATATTAACTTCAATAACCAAGTACATCTCATAACTTACAAGTATTTACTACATCACTTGTCTAGCTTAGCATAATTTTCACATATAATGAGCTATGAATTCATTGAAAAATCATACATTAAAATAATCAAACGCGGGAATTTATTCCCAATTTGTTTCGTGTCAAAATATTCATCCAATACTAATTTCATGGTCTTATATATATCAAACCAACCATTAATGAGTTCATTCTTGAATCCTTATAACTAGATGTAATATCTATGCATTTGTACAGATTTATTTAAATATAAAAATACAATTTAAATATGTATAAGACATGTTAATAAACAAAGTTTTTATCAATATATAATTTATTATAAATGATTTATTGTAAACAATTAATATTTTTAAGATAATATGTATATATTTTTTTAAGATTAACAATATTAATTACCAACTTTCTGTAATGAGGTTATCATTAAAATAATGAAATATATAAAATATTCTAGTTCATTGAAGTAATTTATTAAATACATAGATTATAACTTTTATATAATTTGCATACTTCTCATTTTGCAAAACATAAGAATAATGTACTCTTTTAGTGATGTCATAATTCTTGACAATATAACATATATATAATTGTGCATGATATAATAGAGATGATGTCATTTGTTATTTTTGTTATTAGTTAAGTTTCAATATTATTTGTTAACCTTATAGTTACTATTTTGCTAATATTATATATATATAAATATATATATATATATATACACACACACACACACAATATTTTTATGGAATAATATAATACTTTTATTAATTAATTTTAATTTAATACTACGGCTTTAATATACATAGGTTTATATAAAAAGTCACACATTTAATATAAATATATTAAATTTATTAGATATATAATATTTAATAATATTATTAAATTTAAATATATATGATAGAAATATTTAGATGTATATCTATTTAGGTATTAAGATATGTAATGTTTTTATTTAGCAATATATTTTTAACATATATAAATAGAAAATATTAAAATGTAAGAATTGTATACTATATTAATACACGTTTGATTTTTTCTATTTTAATGTATGTTTTATAATAAGTATATATTAAATTTATAAAATTTAATAAATAAATTATATTTTATAATACCATTAAATTTAATTATATAAGTAATAAAAATAATAAAATTTTAATGAATATGCATGTATTAAGGTATTAAGTTATCTAATAATTACTTTCTATTTAATAATATATTTTCAATACATATTGATATAAATTTAATAAATATATATTATATTAACACACATTTGAAATTTCTATTTTAAAGTATGTTTTACAAAGTAATTTTTTTAAACAATAATTAAAAATTAATTTTTTAACGTATATATGTACACATACATACATACACACACACACACATACATACATAGGTATTAAGATCTGTAATAATTACTTTTAATTTAATACTATATTTAATATACATAGGTTTATATAAAAGGTCATACATTTAATTTGTATAGATTCAATTTAATAAATATATATTATTTAATTATATTATTAAATTTAAATATACATGATAGAAATTTAATTAAATTTTTAATGCATATCTATTTAGGTATTAAGTTATGTAATATTTTTTATTTAGCAATATATTTTAACATATATAAATAGAAAGCATTAGAATGTAAGAATTATATACTATGTTAATACACATTTGATTTTTTCTATTTCAATGTATGTTTTATAATAAGTATATATTAAATTTATAAAATTTAATAATATATTATATTTTATAATATTATTAAATTTAATTATATATAATAAAAATAATAAAATTTTAATGTATATGCACGTATTAAGGTATTAAGTTATCTAGCAATTACTTTCTATTTAATAATATATTTTCAATACATATAAATATAAATGTAAGTAATATATATATATATATATATATATATATATATATATATATATATATATATATATATATATGAGGAATGCTAGCAATGTCCTCTCAAACATTTTGTTTTTAACACTCTTTATTATTGGCTTAAATTTATTGAAAATCATGAATTTTGGTGGGTCTCCTAAATCAAGAGAGAGACTTATTAAATCAGAATTAAAACCCACCAAAATTTGTGATTTTCAATAAATTTCAACCAATAGTAGAGAGAGTGTTAGAAAGAGAGTACTTGAGAAAGTA
>CM014737.1:57733671-57913671 GCA_004329165.1 Spatholobus suberectus | reverse complement strand
TGTATAATTTCTTTAAAAAAAATTATCTATAACTATGTGTGAGTAGTCACTTTTGTTCTAGGATTAGGTCCCCTTGACAACTATTGATGTTAATTGAATTATCTTGATGCTCTTTTGGTTTCTCCCCTTGATTCCTTCTTTATTGAATTTCTCTATACGAAACATTCTTTCTTCATTTTTCATAATCTCAGATTCTTAGGGAAGAACTAAAAGGGGAACTTAGGAGTTGGAACCATAGGGAAGGAACTTATGTTCTAAATCATGAAAGTAGATTTAATCCCTCAAAGGATAGAATGAATTAACAAAGAGCATAATGAATTTAATTGAACACAGCTACCAAGAAAGTAGAGATTAATTCAATTAGATACATCTTCGTATCCTAAAAGGAAACAAAGGTTACCTTATATTAATTCTCCTTTAAAGAGAACCGATAAGAGTATTAAGGTAAAGCGATTAGGTCAATAAGAAGTCATAGTGTGAACCTCCATTCTTGGAAGCCTTCTTATCACTAACTTTATCCAATTGAAATTTGTGCTTATATTTATTTTTATCTTTATCTCAAATAATTTCATTTCTAAAATCTACACAAATCTGCTCAATATTTTCTCTTGTTTAATTTTGATTAAACCATTGCAAGATCAAACACGTAGTCCCTACGAAAGAACAATATTTGTCACACAACAATACCATACACTTGTGGATCGTATCAAAAGAATATGAAAAAATGATACTAATATTTCTGTTCTGTATCCATGACATGGGCCACATTTATCAAAGTTCAAATTTTGTCACTAGAAGATTTAGTGAAAAATGTGTTTTTAGTCCCTATACTATTATATCGATGAATTTGGCCTTTAAATTTTAAAAAACATGTAGATTTAGTCCCTTCTCTCTAAGAATTCATCATGGTTTTTAAAGTTAGAAAAGACTAAATTCATGTTTTTTTTTTTTTAATTTTAAAGACCAAATTTATCAATATAAAAATACAAGAACCTTAACCACGTTTAATTGAAAGTATAAGGACTAAAAACATATATTTTCTAAGATTTTATGATCCCGTCATGGAGAATTCCATAATCCTCAAAATGTTATAGGCACGAAAATAGACCAGTTACACCTCCTAAAAGGATAATACCACCTCATCCGAGTTACAAGAGAGAAATATGTATGTAGAGAAGGACCTCATCGCTGATCAGGTATGCAACATTCTAAACATATAACCACTCGTTGCATCTTTTTTGGAAGGACCCTTATTAAGCAAGATGGTAAGAAGATTCGTGCTTCGAACACTATTTGTATGGGCAGAAATACAAAAGAGAATTATTTGGAACAACGGGAGCGCAAGGTAGCGATTCAGTAGGAATATTTGGAACTTAACGTTTCCTTTGTTTCAGCGAATTTTCCTTTCTTTCTTTATTTGTAAGTGCCTACCTTCTGTGGTTACAACGTTGCTGCCCGCAATAAACTATGCATTCATTGAATTGCTTAGTTGTTCGCTCATTTCAATACTTCTTCCGTGGGGTTTCTTAACTGGACAATTCTGCGAGGTGGAATGCCATTTTTCTGTTAGACATTAACATGTGGCTTTGGCAATCTATAAGGTGCAACAATTTAGCACGTAATGTGTCATTAAAATAAATTGCGGTAATAAAATGCATTAGACCAAAAATTGAGATGATAAATTCACGCCTTAATTTGTTAAAAACTAGCTCTATTTCGTTACCATCCACATATAGTATCTATTAAAATAACATGGCCTATTGGCTATTGCAAGCCATACCCCATGCCCAACACAAAAAATCCCATCAAAACGAGCAAAGTAAAGTATAAGCAGTCAGAAATCAAATGATGTAAACGAATGCGAAAAAAATTTAGAGAAAAAAACAATCACAGAAAATCTTCCTAATGCATCACATAACTGGTATCTTCTTCCTTGTTATCCATCTCCTTTTTGCATTTTCCATGGCTTCCTCCCTCATCTTCACAAGCTCACGAAAGCATTGTTGATATTGTGTTTCTATTGCTTCAAGCTCCAACTGCAGCTCGTTTGAATGATCTTTGTCAACTAGAGTAAGAGAACATGTGCTTGGTATGTCAAAGTTTTTGGATGGGCTGCAACATGAATTAATTAAAGAGCCTGCTGAGTTCTCTGATTGATTCTTGTGTTCATCCTCTTGCCTACAAAACCCGACATCTGAATTGGAATTGAATCCGTCGAATACCTCCCAGCATTCATCAAAAATAAAAATGTCAGGGTCTACACCTTTAGAATCTGAGGCAATTGCAATACCACACTCCACTGATATATCCGACATAACAGATTCTTGTTTCTCCTGATCATCCCCATCCACAGGCCGAGAGTGAACTAAATCCTCATAGATTGTCTTCATATCGTAATCACTTGATCGTAATGGCCAATGGCAGTTTAATTGTTCACCATTCTGAACTTCTAAAGAAGACTTGTAAAAATGATCTGTTCCAGATGAGAGGTTCTCACATAAGGGTTTCCAGCTGGGTACAAACTTAACAATCATGTTGTGAATTAGCTCTGCAATGACAGATACATCCTCATTTGTGAGTTCCAGATGTTCCACCATCTCCTCAGCAATGGAAATTGCTGTATCAGAATCAATATAGAATGGAAAATGGATATTCCTTGCCCCACCTACAGCCATATTTTAAGTATTAACAATTAACATTTAGCACACAGCAAAAGAAAAAGATATATCTGAATATCACTCACCACATGCATCTGCAATTCGCAGTGTAAGTGAAATTGTACTTTCAGCATTTTTCTCCCCTCTTAACCTAAATTTGTTATTCTCAGTCATCCTCACAAGATCAAAAATTGAAACTTGAGAAGTTTCTTCAATTTTTCCCACAGAGGAGCCAGGTGAAGTACGCCTGGAGTTGGAATCTATCTCCATGGGATGAGGTTCGCACGTAGGTGGATTCACCAATTTGGTGTGAGGATTAGGCAGCTGCAGTGTATCATGATTGATCTCTTTTATGTTTTCAGTTGCAAGGAATGGGTCTTTCAGTAGTTCAGATGCTGACAATCTCATAGATGCTGGAACTAGACACTTCTCTATGAATTGCTTCACTTCAGGATCATTTACTTTAGCAAGAGCAGCAGGCTTTATACCCTGAAAGTTAAAAAAAAAAACAAATTCATATGAGTAATAACTAAAAACACAAGATAAATCAGCATAAATAAATAATTAAAAAAAGAGAGAGAAAAACAACATTAAATATTTAATGAACTCCATTTCAGCAGACTTACAGAGGTAACTTTCTTATATATCTGAGCTGGATTTTTACACTCACTATAGGGGTACTCGCAGGTGATCATTTCTAAGATACACATGCCAAAGGAATATATGTCAACAAGTTCATTGTATTCCTCCTCATAAAGCTCTGGGGCCATGAACTCTGGTGTACCTGCACCAAGTGAGATTACAAAATGTTTATCTTTTGTTTAATTTGCAAGGATTCATTGAGCAAAAACCTCAGAGAAGATCGGCATTCAATCATATTACCAATGACACTCCGGGCAATCGGCTGCTGCATGACAATTGCCAATCCAAGATCTCCAATCTTAACCAGTCCATTATTCCCATTGACAAAAATATTATCACATTTCAGGTCCCTATGAATAATAGGAGGACTGTGACCGTGCAGAAAGCACAAGCCGCGGAGAATCTGCCGCGCCCAGTTCTTGATTGCTTTCATATCCACATTCTTATGCTTCTTCCGGTACCTGTACAGGCAAGAGCCACATGAATGATCACAAAAATAGGAAAGCAGAAAGGCATAACCCCTGTTTGTTCCGAAGTTAGAATATCAAGTCTTGCACTTTCCAACCAAACCACATGTTTCAATGTAAATAAGTGATTCAGATTAACATAGGCTCACGTTTAACTGTTCAAAATGAATGTCACCAAAATCAACTCTGCCGACTGTAAATCAATCAGGCAGTTAGCGTTCATTTTCATAGAGAATTCAATAAACACAACTCGCGAGAAAAGGAAAGCAAAAGGCTTAGCCCCTGATTGTTTTAAATTTAGAAAATCAATTCTGACATTGTCCAACAAAAAAACCCACATTTCAATGTCACATCTACTGGATCAAAATCAATAGAATCAGACACTCATCCCAATGTAAATACGTGATTCAGATTAATGTAGATACTCACATCAATCAGACAATCACGTTTAATAGCACTAAAATCAATTCTACCAAACTCTAAATCAAACGTAACGGTAACGGGCACTTACTGCCTTAAACTCCCGGAGGTGAACAACTCAGTGATCATGTTGATGGTGCCGGTAGTGTCATCGACCCAAGAATTATACAACTTGATGACATTGTCGTGTTTCAAGGACTTGAGCAAGTGAACCTCAGAGTACAACTTTCCCAACTGTTGCGGCGTCTGCACAGCATCCTCAACGCTGATCCTATTCCATGCAACTTCGATTCCGTCCACTTCGTCAAAGGCTTTGTATCTGCGCCGCGCCGCCAACCCAATAAACAAACAACAAAATTCAAGTAAAAACAAAAGCGGCAAAGAGAGATAGAGAGAGGCATACACAGTCTTGAAGGCTCCTTTCCCCAACATTTCATCGTACTGAACAAGCATAAAGCAACGGAGATGGATGGATAAGGCAATAATAAATAAATAAATAAACAAAGAAAGCAATAATGAGAAGAAGAAGAATAGGCACCCGCGCGTATCTGGAGGTTGGATCTTTCTCGAGAACGTGGGAAGTGGTCATGGCGCGGAGAGGAGAGAAGAGAGAATCAAAGAGGGGAAGGGTCCGGTTCGGAGAAGGCCTCGCAAGCGACGGAATAGGAATCGAACGCCGCCGATCGGAATCGGCATACCAGGGAACACATGATGATGTTGTTGTTCTTGAAAGAAGAAAGAGGGTTGCGCATAGTCATTGACCCACCCATGCCCGTGATGCCTCTTTCTGCATCTCTTCACCACAAACCCTAATTCAAACAAACCGCCTTCGAATTCAATCCTCACTTCAGCTCCCTACAACTACAACTACAACTACAACTGAACCAACCAACTCCGGAGAGGTGGGAGGTGGCACCCGCTAATTGCCTCATGCTTCCTTTCCTTTCCTTTCCTTTTCCTTTTCCTTTGGGGAACATAACACGGTAATACCATACCCCTTTTCAAATTGGATCTACGCTTTATCAGATTCCATATATTTTTAAAACTGCAACCAACACTTCATTCAATTTCTAATAGTAGGACAACCTTTTTAGCCCTATGATCCATGGATACATTTCTCACTTATCCACAAAAAACAAAACCGTGAAAGCCCAAAGCGGACGCGGCTTAGGCCACATCATATTTTCTAGTTTCCATAAATTTACAATTTAAATTATTACTTTAATTACCGTGTATTAAAATTAAGAATAAATGAAATTCTTATATATATATATATATATATATATATATATATTCTTCATTTTTCTAATTAGGAACTACTATTTTTTGATAACCATGTTATAGGTATAAAATATCCACCGACTTTGTCGATAACAAATATTCGTGAAGAAACCTGATTGATCATTTTTAGTGGGGTCTCATTTTTTTCATCCATAAGATTTAAACCCGAAATTTTGCTTAAAGAATTCGAGTCCAATACAACTCGCACCAATGACATGTTGGTCAAGAGCCACTATTTTCTCTCGCTTTTTGCATCCTTATAATTGTTTTAATTATTTTCTATTTTTAAAATTCATTTTTATGCGAAAAATATGCAAAAGTGTCAATTTGAAATAAATTATTACAATATATGATATCTAGCTGGAATTTTCGATTTTTAAGATATCTTGCAGGAATTATCGAGTTTGAGTAGAAGTTTGAGTCGAGTTTTTTTTTGGGGGTCCTTACCAGCATTTGAACCCAGTGCCTCATGGGATTGTCTTCCGACAATTACCGTATAGACCAGGAATGCCGGTAAGTCGAACTTTTAAAGAGACTTACAAACCTTGTTGCATTATTTTGAATATAACATGGTTGCAAATCTTGGATTCATGGATTGAGCTCATCGTCGTGGTTATGTAGGAAGTTAAGAAAAACTCCTACAACTTTTATAAAACTATTGAAGCCCAATTCATGTGTTAAAGGATGAAAAATCACAAAGAAAGTAATTGACAGAATTTAATTAAGGCAAACTAGCATTCCTAAATTACAGGAGTTAGTCCATTTATGCAAACTATCCCTATATTATAAGAGTTAATCTAATTATTTCATTGATAAGTATCATCTATCATCTATATATATAAATTAAAATATTTATATTGAATTAGAGCAATTTTAGGAACTATTACTCAACAAGAATGTTTTTAAGAGTTTTTCTTCAATGAGAACATTTTAAAGATTTTTTTCTTAATCTTTTATCTTTTTCAATTTCTTAATTGAATTTCATTGTTTTTTAAAAGTTAATTCTTTTGAAGAGCAATGGTACTTGCACATATTTTACTCGTTCAAAACTTTTACACTGCAAAAAAGATTTATTTGAATGTTATAAATAAAACAATAATAGGCATCATATTTCATCCATTAATTAAAGGCCTGGTGAGAGTTTTGCACGGATTTAATTTTTAAATATAACAATTTTAAATTTTTTTAAAAAAATTAGTAATTAATTATTTTTTCTTTTTATTTTCTTCTTTTATGAATGTTCATAAAGAAGTAAGGATAAGTGGTTTTTTTTGTCTTTTAAGGAACAATTAGGTCTCTACTCTATTCAATAGAATATAATTTAAATATATTAAATTTATCTTCTTTAATAATAATTAATAAATGGATTTGGACCATCTGGTATGATATAAATAAAAATATGAAATGTAGGGAAAACAGTTCATCATGTCTTGCGCTTGATCGAGAAGACAAAATTAAGCCACTTATAATCGTAGACTGTATCCACTTTACACCTAAGAGCCAAAAGAAGCAGAGCCTTAGTTTTGAACTTGAGATTGGTGGGAATCAGAATGTTTTTGAAAGCGCAGTAGTACTTGTTTCTATCAAATAAATGATCAGATATGATGGAATCGCTTTGATTACATTGCAATGACTATGTTTGGACAAATCCTGGTGCAACTTAATTGCTACATAAAAGGTTTTACCAGCTTATTCAGGTTATTGGTCCTGGCCATGGCATCTTACCTTTAGTTAGGTTTGCTCTGATTTTCCTTCAAACTAAGGTGCAAAAGGAGTCTAAGGAAGCAAATTCACTAGTATTCAACAAAATCCTAAGCATTACAAAAATCTCTGCCTCATAGTCTGCATGTATTGGTTTCATGCCGGTCAAAAACTCCCAAAACTATTCCTTCTGCAGGAGGCACTACAAGAGACAACCCATCTTCCTCAACTTTGTCTGATGTGGCTTATTATATTTGCACTTGCACATCATCCTAGTCTGTTTAGAAAATAATGACGTACACTCAAGTGTACAGTGATCTCATTTTGCTTTAAGGCTCTGGATGATTTCGAATGCCATCAGACACACGGGGAGATGATGCACCATTGTTTCTGCTGGGCAATGGCGTATTCCTTCGGGATTGGCGTTTTGTGCGCACAGTCGCACTTTCACTTTCCAACTCCATACAGATTGTCTCTTCCTCCTCATCATCATCCATGCTGTCCTTAAAAACTGGATGAACATAGGCATTCTGAAGATAACCTTTCAAGTTCAGGTTAGGTTCGGTTGCTCGTTCTAATGTATCTTTCATCATTGCTTCCTGCATCAAAAGTTTGGAAAGACAACATCAAAATTCCATGAAAGAGGAAACTAGAGATGTAGATTTAAGGTGGCAATCGATTAGAGAACTTATATACCAAGTCCAAATTGATTTACAAGATACTTACACGGTATGCTCAAATCAATTCTTTAGTTTCAGATTAAACTATATACTGAAGTGCAATCAATTCACCATATAAGTCCATAACACATGCACATCATTTTAATGTATCTGAACCTTTGTCATGACACCATACATAGTAAATTGGCAAGAGTACGTGTTATAGAATAAATATGATATATTGACAGTTTCAGTTATATCTAGCAAATAAACAGGCAAAAATAGAAACAAGGACTCTACCATCAATGCAAGCACTTCAAAGAATTACTAATCATAAAGGACAAATTGACATACCTTTAACGGAAATTTAACAAATGCAGGTTCAAAACGGCCTTTGCAGTACCTATGGAACCATATGGTTAGTATTGGGAGCACAATGAGAAATGGAGTTGATGAAGCAGCTTTTTTGGTGGTAAGGAGCCCCATCAGAACTATCTGTGAGACTATCAGTGCCAACACGATACGGAAATGGACATCGGGCCAGAATGCTGCACCACTCTCATACTCCTGATTATATACGTTAACGATCTGCATTTGGAAAACAATTAGAAGGTACAGGTCTTCATCTCGTATATGGAAAACAACAAAAAATAAAATAAAATGATGGGGTGACATTTAATCGTGAGGAAATTGAACATATTCTAAGATATTCATAGAACGGAGAAGAGATCCCACAATCAATGTGTGGAAGAAAAAACAAAAGATTCACATTTGTATAAAGAAAAAACTAATTAGAAACTCAACATAAATTATCTTGATAAAATTACAAAAAATGAATCCTATATGCAGGGACTTCTCATAATATTTTCCAGAATACTCATCAACGAATAGGGACTAGTGTATAAGCCACTATGGTGCTAACTGTGTTGTGTGCATTTTATGATTAATGGCACCAGAATCATAAACGTGTATATAAACTTCAATCATCATTGACTTGCACATTATAAATCTAACATCTCTACCTGATGACGGAACACAACATAGGCCAAGCCAAAGAAAACTATTATGAAAGGAAGAACAGCAGGTGTCACTGCAGCATATACTAGACCCAACAAAAAGTACAATTGTATACGAGGTTCTCCAGTGTTGAAACCAATACTCCCAGGATCCATGGCCTCTTCCCTGTCCTTTTCAGTTTTCACCAAGAAGAAATTCTTCAAGTGATAAACAATTAGCGGTTTCAACATCAAAACCTCTGCAGCTATACTGGACCATCCGTCAACCATTATATAAGTAATGAAGAAACTTGCTTTTAACGGAATAGCAGTGCCAATTGTTACAGGATATCTGCCAAAAGTATAACACGAGTGCTTAATTTTATCCACATCGTATAAATTTAAGACTAATTCTTGGATCAATATATGCAACCAAACTATCTGGTCGTTTGTGACTAATAATGTTAAAAAATATTATTTATTAAAAGGAATATTTCATAGTATAGACTATAGAGTATAACACCAATATTTTTTTAATGGCAGGAGTGAATCCAGAAGTAATACCATTTTCGCGTAATAAGGAGCAATATAATAAGTTGATTGTTGAGCACTAAAATGCAGTTACTAAATTTATATAAACGGGTACTTTGTGCAACAACAAATAAAATGCACCCACAACAATAATGCCAATTTACAAAGTAAATAATTACAAAGAAAAAGCTGAGTTCTCCATATTGAATGACTTACTGATTGGCTGGTTGGTGAATGAAAGAGCTCAGCTGTTGAAATGCTGTTCCAGTAAGTATGTTCCCAAGAAATATATTCACAAAATTGAAAAGATAATATCTAGAAGCTGATCTCCTCTCCAGAGATGATATAGATTCAAAGCCTTCAAATTTAGACATGATCATCAATATTGTTGGCAAGAAGATAAGGAATAGCTTCAACACAATACCAGGCAGAAAAACCTTGAATGAATGACTTAATGAAAGGGCTGCACAGGGAAATATGTTTGACTAAGTAATCTCCAGTGAAGCAAGTGAAATTATATATAGAGAGGTCCAACCATGAGATCAGGCTTACATGCTAACAAGTGGCTCCAGCCATGGTGCGGCTTTCTGGATTCCATCAAGACTTGCAAGAGTTTGAACAAATGCAATGGG
Source organism: Spatholobus suberectus (assembly GCA_004329165.1). NCBI lineage: Eukaryota > Viridiplantae > Streptophyta > Magnoliopsida > Fabales > Fabaceae > Spatholobus > Spatholobus suberectus. The sequence goes on along the minus strand of CM014737.1, from coordinate 57,903,686 downwards.
GATCATAAAAAAGAAAGTGAGAAAAAAGAATGCCACAGCTATGATTAACCTCCTGACAGTGAGGGAAACATATGGAATTGGCAAGTTTTGCCAATATACATCTCGTGGCTCTGGAGCCCATTCAGTCAACCAAAGTGTTGGATTTCTGGTTTGCTGAGTTTGTGCACAAACAGCAGCAGCCCATCGTGTTGTAAATGAAACAAATGCAGCAGGCATGATAGACTTGGGATCATTTATGACCTTTTTCCTCTCTACAACAATCTGCAAAATCACCTCTGACCATCAAGAGAATTCTTAAAGAAAGAAAACAAAAGCAATGAAACCACAATATGGCTATTTAAAAATGACATATTATGAAGATGTAGGATGTTTGGCCTAAGTGAAATTTTGAGTTAAAGTTCCTTGCAGTATTTGTTGTAGTCCAAGGTTGATTGATTAGCACAAATTCTAGTGAGCATTCAGAAAAAAGTGTCTATTTCAATCAAAATGATAAGGGGTTGTCTAAATTACCCCAAGTAAAAATGGGGTTAAACAAACTCATACAAGATGATTGGTGTAATTAATTATGTACTTCAAGAAGTTTGGTACAATTTTCTTAATTGCACCAATCTTTTTCTATGGAGTTGTTTAACTATATTTTTATTTGGGGTAAATCAGACAATCCCAATAAGGATAAATAAAGAAAAACTGCTACATGAGAAAATAACTTCTCAAGAGCGGAATAACAGTAATACAGAACACTAATACACGTGTGATAAAGTACAGATACTAGCAAAATATTTGGGAAATCCATAACCTAAAATGAACTCTGCAAAATTAAAGTCGGATTCCCATACAAGAATAATTTTTGTAAGTTTGTTAATGTATTATTAGCATGGAAATTTTCGATTTTAAAAAATTATTAGCATGTGTAATGTGATAAAATTTCTGAAAGAAAAGAAAATATATGACTTACTTCTTCTGACAGCTTGTCAATTTCAGTGATGTGATAATCAATAGCATCCACTTTCCTTCCCCAAAGGCCAAGGAAACCAGTCTAGCAAAAATATATAAGAGGAAAAGCTCAAGGAAAACCTGGAAGGTTAACTACGATAAACTTCTAAGGGAATATCAATTTATATTTAAATACCTTCATTTCAGGTCTTTTTGAAGTTCTTTCAAGTTTATTTTGATAGTAGACAAGCCAATTCTTCAACTTCTTCTTTTTTTTAACCAACTTAGCAAGTTTGTTGGCATCATAAACAACCTGCATAAACGTTACAATAAATAGGCAGACACAAACTACTACCACCTTAAAAAAAAATTCAATGATAATTCTGAACGTTTTCAAAATTTGTCTATGCAATAATAAATCTGACCAATCTTAAGAACAACACTATATTGGGTGTAAAAAGATAGGACAATGGAAGGAAAAATTAGGGTTTATATGGTTTAAGAAAATATTTTCACGTTTCAGTTTGTTTTTGTCAATAATTACAAAAATATCACCTTATTTACACTTTGTTTCCCGTTTTCAAAAATTTGAGCAAGAAATAGTAAAAACACTAAAATGTTGCTTTCACTATTTTCTATATAATTGAAAATAGGAAACAAAGTGAAAACAAGGTGGCTTTTGTAATTATTAGTGAAAACAAGAAATGAATACAAAAACATTAGCTCAAGCCAAACATGCCAATTTTTATTTAACATCTAATTAATAATGTATTTGTAATTTCAAAGTGTAAACTTGAATTCAATTAGCATGGTTAAATGCAGCAACAAAGTGACTTCTGGCCATAAGATGTCCAAACCTTGTAGTACAGGATGAAACATAGAAAATAGAAACCACCCAATGCATAATATCAAAATCGGTGAGATAATAAACGAATGTACCATTTCAGCAGTGTAAGTGTAAACAGGAGGAACCAACCTGGTGAGTTAGATAGTGATCTGGATGATTGACCAGAAAGAAGTGCTCAACAAGCTCACTCACAGATTCATCAGGGTCTGGTGGAATATTTCTAACAAGTACCTGAGTATGATATATTTCTGTAAGTAAAAACATGTATGATGCTAGTCACTAGTGTATGACAATTCAATCCATGGCTGCAATTTTCTTTAATTTGTCAAGTATAAAGATGCATAAGGATTGGATAGCTCTGTTGTAATAAAAGAAGATGCAGCAAACTGTTAAGTCTGCAACTAAAATCTACCAACGAAAAATGACCATGTATAGTACCACCTCCAACATCTAAAACCTCATCAGAATTCCATTGCTTCTTTGCAAAGATGCTTAAAGCTGAACAAATTATAGTAAGAATAAACAAAAAAGAGAGCCACAATCTGCAACCAAGTAGTTTTATAGACAATAATTTCTTTTAAAAATAAAGGATGAAAAATCCAATTTACCGTAAATTGATCAGGACGACGCTTTTCTGCTGCAAGAAAGTCAAGTCTCATTGATGCAACCTTCTCATAGTCCTTTAGCAAAACATAGCAAGTCCAAAAGGTAAACGTGTAGGCCATTATTATGTGTCCCCAAAACCTGAGTAAATGCACAAAATTTATTATATAATTTAGATCATCAGATAGTAACTAATATGCACCACAATTGTGACTCTACAATTTTAACTAGTGAGATAGAAAATAGAATCAGTAATATTCAAACAGATTTTGGTGAATTAAGTGATGTTGTCTCGGAAAGTAAAGATTCTGATGGTAAGAAAAGGTAATTTAGATATAACAGAAGCCACATAGAAGATGCAAAGCAATTAAGATAAGCTTAAGGTTGCACCTAGTTAGACACTAAACTTAAAGTAACATAGTTATACTATACTAGCCAAAGTATACATCCGGCACTGAGGCAGTTCAAATTTGAAAGACTATAGTAAAAAATATAAAGATGGAGTAGCAGAATTGCAACTGCACTGAATGGAGAATTTTAAACCTTTCAGATCGACTATGGACATTTGAAACGGAGAGTTTATCAATGTCACTGGAAGTTATGTTTTTTATTTGGGCTCCTTCTAGACCAGTGCTTGTCCAATTGACAGGAACCAGAACAGTCCAAGCCAGGAACGCTATAGGAACAAAGATTTTAAGCCTGCACAATAAAGACAGAAAACATCAGAACCATATTATGCTTTGCTGAAGTGGCACTCACTCCCTGCTGCATACCCTATCAAGTAAATCCGCAGGTAAACAGCAGAGTCCAATCCTGCATGGTCAATAAGCACAGGTTCTGGCATTCTAAGAGCTTCTGGCATCCAATTCAAAAACCCAAGATATGCTCTCCAGTCTAAATTGATGAACTTGCTCACAAATGCTCTTCCATGAACTGGATCTGTTCTTAAACCCTTCAAATACCATTTTGGGAAGTATACTCGATCGTTCCAAGGTTGAAGCCTCAAAATAGCAAATGCCACAAAGAAAAGAAATGCACCGGAAATGTTTATGGCAGCAGAAACCCCAATATCTGCCAGCGTTGTCATTTCTTTCTGCAGAAAGAATCGACGCCTTCCTGCAGTGTAGGCAAAGGGTTAGATTCATACAAAACAATTTGAACCAAACTCCTGCTGAAACTGTAACTACCAAAAGGCCATGTTTTTCCAATAATTTTTATATTATTCTAGAATTCCATTAAATGAGTGAACAAACATAAGCAGTTATCTACATCTACATAATCAACAAGCAAAACTTGAAACAAGAGTTGTTCTTTTTTCATAGTATTTTTTAAAATAATTCATTTCTTATCATTATATCCTTCTCCCTTCCAACCTATTAGTAAACAAACAGCATCAGATTATGATCCCACAGAACTAATTACAAACACAATAATCAATAGGATACTTTTAACTTCTTGTATCCATAACTTATACTTCCCCATTCAATATTGTATTGTAGTACTCAGCTCAAACGATACAGAACAAACAATCCTGAATGATCAAGTAGAAACCCAAAAGGAAACAAATTAATCATTATCAAAGTCAAAATCTATCTTTTAATCACCTTCACTCAGCTTGACATACCAAGAGCGCCTCACACAGAAATATTAACAATAATAACGACAATCAATTAAATGATCAGAAAACAACGTATGATTGAGTTACTCACAAACAGAATTCCCAAGTTCCAGAGTTGAAGATACAACGTAGGATGAAAGGGTGCTGGAGTTTATGAATGAGTTGGGATATCTTCAAAACCAAACAAGGAACACGATTCCGCAACCTTTTTGGCAGTACAGCACACGCCACCGTCACCTGCTTTTTCTCTTTGAGTTCAGAAACAGGAATCCATCACGATAACAAAGACCAACTTCACGAATTACAGTCACACAGAGAGAAAAACATTGTGAGTGATACTGGAGTGTGTTGTGTAGAACTTTCTTCCGTATTTCAGACTATCGTAATCAGTTAGTTTTATAACGGCGTGTCGGCTGTTGTAAAGATTCAAGTGTGAGCTATTCTCACTATTTTTCACTATATTTTTTTATTCTTTATTTCATATTTATCTTATAATATCCTTCATTTTATATCTCTCAATTGTTGAGGAAAAAGTGAAACCGAATTATTCTTATGATTTTGTCCGCGTGAATGAAAGTAATGGGTGGACGATAGATTTATCTCAGAATAGACATAAGTAAATAAGATATGAGATTGTGACGTTGATTGTTATTAAAAAATTGAGATTCAAAATAACAATATAATTAATAGGAATAATAATTAAATGAAAACTCATGTAAGATTAGGGATGAGGTGGCCCAACGGAAAACGAGTGATCCAACCGTGTACCGTGTGGGAACTGCGTTGCTTGCGTAGGAAAGGGCCACGTGTAGAAAACCCCATGCCTTGCCTTACGTTACGGAATCACCACCGAACCGAACCGGATAAATCAATGTGTCCCCTCTTGCTGCGTCTTTTGCTTTTGAATCATTTTTTTTAATTCATAAAAATATATTATATTTAATTATAATAATTAAGGCAATAAAATTTTGTTTCTTATAATAATTCTATCTGACGAGCAGGGTTATCTCATATGCAGGATACTTGATTTTGTACCAAATAGTAATTAAAATAATTATAACAAATATATATTTTGATTAAATTAATCAACTAAATCATTAAATCTTAAATGAATTTTGATTTTATATAATATGGTAAACAATTTATTAAATTTTATGAAATATTTTTTGTAATTATGATAACTTTTTGTTTATTATCATGATTTTATAATAATATACAATAAATATATATTATAATGATAAAAAAAATATTATGTTACCTTAAATACTAATGTAATGAATAATAATAAAATTTATGGTCATGTTTTATATTTATTATCATTAATTTATTATTAATGATAATCATGATAATAAATTATTATATTACATTAAATATTAATAATAATAAAACCAATAATAATGGTCAATATATATATATATATATATATATAAAAGTAATAAATATATTTTAAATTAAGGTAATTAGATTTTTTAATTAATTTGAATAATTACAATCAAAATATATTCTTCTTTCTTTCACAACGTCATCCCCCCCGGCTACAGCCTCATCACCATCGCGTCACCCCCTTCCCGCCAAACCACTACCGCGTCGCCCCTCCTGCACCGCCACCGTGCCTCCTCCATTGCCACACTACCACCGTGTTGCCACCACTCCACCAGTGCACTGCCACCCCGTACCACCACGTCACATGATTAGACAAGCATACTTACATACAGGAGATTCAGGTATGAACTATTCTTACTATTTTTCACAATATTTTTAATTTTATTTTATATTTATCTTATAATATGCTTCCTTTTCTATCTCTCAGTTGTTGAGAAAAAAGTGAAGCCGAATTATTCTTATGAATTTGTGCACGTGAATGAAAGTAACGGGTGGATGATAGATTTATGTCAAAATAGATGTAAGTAAATAACATAGGAGATTGTGACGTTGTTATTAAAAAATTGAGATTCAAAATAACAATATAATTAGTAAAAAAACTAATTAATAATAGGAATAATAATTAAATGAAAACTGATTTATGATTAGGGATTAGGTGTGGCCTACTGGAAAACGAGTTGCCGAAGCGCGTATCCGTGTGCATAATGCGTTGGTTGCGTAGGAATGGGCCACGTATAGAAAACCCCATGCCTCGCCCAGTTGCTCTCATCAGTCACCACCGGACGAACCTGATAAATCAAATCAATATATTATGTATCCCTTCCTACTCCGTTTTTGTTTTTGAAATTTATTTTTTAATTGATTATAAGTTAAATTAATTTGTAAATTTCTACAGTTTTTTTTTTTAAGTTTTTAATTAAGTCTCCATAGTTAAAAATAATTTCAAAAGGACCTTATAATTTGAAAAATTATAATTAAATTCCTACATTTTAATTCCGTTATAATTTCGATAGTTTTTGCTGATTAGACATTGTGACATGATAATGATTTTTTTTTTATTATACTAACATGACATTCTAATGAAATAATCATCCTTTTATTTTCATCTTTTTTATTTTTTAAGAATTTTTGAATCCCTGTTTTTATTTGTTGGAGGAAACAGAAGGAAGCCTCTTTCCCATAGCTCAAAAGTTCAGGCACACATTGCAATTGCATACAGTGCATAAAAGAACGAGATGCGGCTTTTATTTATTTATTTATTCTTGCTCTTTCTATGTGCAAAGTGTCGACTGTCTCTTCCTTGATGACTCCCCTTTATCTGACATTTCGTCAAGCACTTGATATAACTCCTAGCGCACCATCTGGCAAAAATTGTTGATAATCTCAAACATGAGAGCTGGGTGCAACAGACCCATTTGTTTTGAAGGCCTAGTCGAAGAAGACGAGTGAGAGTTTTCAATTTGAATGGTACCATTGCAACACGACAAGAATGAGATTATTGTTTGGGTCAACAATGCAATGCGTACCCCTTTTTTTTTTTGGAAAAAGAGCCTTTGTTCAAGAAATAGAAAGTACATCGTGTTGTATAAGCAGGAGAAGTTGGTGAGGAATATCATCCACCCAACACTTCTCATGAAAAATAAAGGCCAAGTTTACTACTTTATCTACCACCACAATATTGGTTGTACACTTCACAAAACACAACTATGGTTCATCCTGTCCACCTAACAGCATCCTGCAATCATTGATTATCTCTACAAAATAAGTATGATCATCTGATTCTCTCTGCTTCCAAACCTGAGCAAGAATTTGGCAATTTGGTTCAAATAGTGATGCTTTAACTGATTGCTCCCTAATAAGTTTGATACGCCATCGAAAAACAGGAGCTTACAATTAGGATAGAAAGAAGTTGCTACCACCAGAGGTTGTCCTAGAGCATTTCTAAATATTGCACCCAAACTAGTTTCCTTTGAAGGCTTGACCGCTGCATCCAAATTTACCTCAACACATCCATGCCAGGGGGTTTCCAGCTTATGTTGTACAGGGGCTGAACACTTCGTTGATCATAATGATTTAGAAATACAGAGTCAACAATGATAGTACCTGTGAGATATTCCAACTAAGTACGTAAAAAAGTTTTCTCCTTTGTTTGTTCTTCCAGCAACAAATAAAATTAAGGATTTAAAAACCATTAAAAAATAGAAAAGATGAAAATAAAAAGATAGCGATCTCATTAGGATATTATGTCGGCATAATAAAAAAATTTCATTGCCATGTCACAATATCCAATCAGTGTGAACTAACGGAGTTATAACGGTGTTAGTAGTATATGGAGATCTAATTATAATTTTTTTTAAAATTATAAGGACCTTTTTAAAGTGTTTTTAACTATAGAGACTTAATTTAAAAAAAATAAAAAAACTATAGGAACTTACAAATAAATTTAACCTTAATTATATTAATATAAAAGAAGATTTTATCATGTAAAAAGTAAATGACACATGATAGCATTACATTGATTTTTTTTTCCTGTTGAAATGCTGTTAATTTTTTTTTTAATTTTTTTATTTATTAAAATATATAATTATAATAATTAAGGTAACTACAACGAGTCAACGAGTATGTATTCTAATTAAATTAATCATTAAATCTTATATAAATTTTAATTTTATATAATACGGTAGTTAATTTATTAAATTTATGAAATACTTTTTGTAATTATTGTAATCAATTACCAAGTGATTAGTTTTTTCCATTTTTAATTCATAAAAAAATACATGATTATATTAATTAAGGTAATTATAACCAATATGTTTTCATGATTTGAACTTTTAAATTAATAATATAAATATATATTCTGATTCAAATTAATTGATAATACGAATACATATTTTGATTAAAATTTATTGTAGATTCAAATTAAAAAAAAATCTCGAGTTTCATGAAATAAAAAGTCCTATGATCAACTTATTCATAAATATCTATATATATACTGTTGTTTTTCATTTTCATCATTTTTTTTTAAATAGTTAATTGCTAATATTTTTTTAATTTCTTTTATCAGTTTCTTTGAAGGGATAAATACAAGTAAGAAATACAAATTCACTAAAGTTTTTATCTTTTCCAATTTTATTTGATTTTTTTTTTACATATTTTGTCTAATACTTAGTACTGAAAATTTGTTTGCTAACATTATTTTACAATTTCTTTACTTTCAATTATTGAAATAACACAAAAGCTTAAATGATGGATATTACAGGAGAAGATATAAGGAGTCATAGTGTATTTTGTTGCCTATTCAATATGTATGTGATCCAACATTTTACATTGATGTAGCTGGTTACAGTTACAAATGTTTGATTGGTCGTCTTTTTTACCTCACAATTAGTCAACCTGACATATCTCATGTTATGCAATAGTTGAGTCAATTTCTAGCTCAACTAGCATTTACTCATTATAATACAACACCGTGTTCTTAGATATTTGAAGGGAACCCCTGACAAAGGGTTTTTCTTTCCACGATCATCTTCACTCCAACTTTTTGGCTCTAATGATGCAGACTAGAGGTGTCCTAACTCCAGGAGGTCTATAATTGGATATTGTTTCTTTCTTAAAGATTCTTTAATTTGTTGGAAATCTATGAAACAACCCACAATAGCACGATCCTCTTTAGAGGCAAAATATTGAGCACTAAGGTTAGCAACTTGTGAATTACAATGGTTACATTTCCTTCTCCATGATTTGTCCATTACTTGTATAAGACAAACCATTATCTCCTGTGATAACCAAAGTGCTTTGCACATCATTGCCAATCCAGTGGGTCATGAGTGTACCAAACATCTAGAATTTGATTGTCACATTGTTCAAGAGAAGATAGTTGCAGGGCTTACGTATTTATTACCAAGATCCTTTAAAGACCAGGTTGTAGATGCTTTCACTAAGGGCCTCCATCTTGCTACCTTTCAGTGTTTTGTGTCCAAGCTAGGCTTGATATCTACCAAGCCACAACTTTAAGGGGGAGGAGGGGTTTATTATACATACGTGTCGCTATGGTTTCTATTATTTTTTTTTGTTATAATTAGTTAGAAGCTAGTTCTTTGCTATTATAGTCAGTTATGTAGCAACTAATGTGTATAAATAGCTGACAATATGATTAACAAAATAATAGAAATGATTTTTGGTTAAATTATATTTTTGGTCCCACTATTTATTTTCAAAATTCAATTTGGTCCCACTATTTATAAAATCTTCAATTTGGTCCCTTAATTTTTAAAACCGATGCAATGTTGCCCTTTTTCGTCAAATTGAAATGACGTTTTTAAGGTTTACAATTAGCGACGGTTTAAAACCATCGCTAATTAGTGGCGGTTTTTAACCCCCACTATTTCATAACTTTATAATTTTTTTAAGTTTAATAAATTAAATAGTGGTGGTTTAAAAACCGCCAATAATTAGTGACGTTTTTTTGCGACAGTTTAAAATTGTCACTAATCGTAAACCCTAACGGCGTCATTTCAATTTGATGAAAAGGGCAACATTGCATTAGTTTTAAAAATTAAGGGACCAAATTGAACATTTTAAAAATAGTGGGACCAAATTGAATTTTGAAAATAAATAGTGGGACCAAAAATATAATTTAACCATGATTTTTTCAGTCTTCACATTTTTTGATTTATTAGAACGAGTTTCCCATAGATTATGTCAATGTTCAAGAGTATTGTTCTACGGTAGGCCAATCTAATCTTGACCCACACTTTGATGGGATGATTCTTTGGGAATTCAACTATATGTTGACAATAGTAAGGGGCAATAAGGTGTAGTGAGGTGGGTGGTTACATCTACTACAAGGACTTTAATAGACAAGTTAGAGGAAGTTTCGGTATAGTGTCGCATGACCACCTATTACCAAAATAATCCTAAGCAACGTATCTAGAAAGATAAGTAAAAAAATGAGACAAAACTGAAATTTTAAAAAATAAAGAATTAACAAAAAAAAAATCCTAGTTGATATACCAAGCAAATTTTGAATGAGTCACCACAAATGATTTCAAAAAGGATAAAAAGTATTAAAATTGTAAAGAGGTAATAAAATATAAAAGGATAAAAAATATTTTTGCTCTCTTATCTTGTTACTAAAATTTATTTTGGTCTTTTATCTTTTAAAAAAATTATTTTGGTCCACTCTCAAATTTGAGTTAATATTATTTTTTCAAAACAAAGTGATTGTTTTATATTTTGGGGCATGGTTTTCAATCCTTTTTTAACCGATTCAAAACATGAAACTTATCTCATTAGATTCACCTACATGAAAACTATAGAACCCAATTGATGTTCAAACCAAAAAGGGGCCATAAATGTGGTAAAAATTGCATAAAAAGTGAGTTCCATGAGCAAACAAAAAAGAATCTAATATTAGATTTTTTTTTTAGTTTTTTAGTTGCTCGTGAGACTCACTTTTCATACAATTTTTATCATGTTTTTGGCCCTTTTAAGTTCAAACATTAATTGGGTTCCATAGTTTTCATGTAGGTGAATTTAATATGACAAATTTCATATATTGAAACAGTCAAAAAAGGGTTCTAAATCGTGCTCTCAAATTGAAAACGATCATTGTTTTAGAAGGACAATATTAACTCAAATTTAAGAATTAAAGAACTAAAATGAGTCTTTTAAAAGATAAATGATTAAAACAAATTTTAGTAAAAAGAAAAAAGAGACAAAATATATTTTAGCCCATATAAAATTAATACATAACATAAACAGAATAAAGTAAAATTCAACAAGGCACTAACAAGAACAAACACTTAATAACTTCTTCATCATAATCAATATTCATTGATTGTGATCGAGATGATGGATCAACATCAATTGAGATAAGAAAAAGCCATCACCAAAGGAGAACACATCAAGGCCTAAGAAATGGCTGAAGTAACAAGACCTTTCATCTCAAAGTGCTAAAACATGAACTATTTAAGCTCTAAGATATACAATAATATACAAATCCTTTCAACTCTAAAAATATATTTAAATTATAAGGATTTAGATAAGGATGAAATATATGGATATATTTGCTTTTTAACCAAAATAGTAAAAAAAAAACTATTTATTAAAATAATAATAAAAAAAACTATTAACTGAAATAGGTTGTTTCAGAAAAGGGTATGGAGATGAGAGAAGGTAATTTGATAGGAGGCACTAAGTTAATTGGCACCTCGCATCCAAAATAATTTTTTTTACTACAACAGGAGGCGTCAATTGCGTTTAAAATAAAAAAAAAATTAGTTAACACCTCACATTCCATTTTTTTTTTCCTACAATAAGAGGTACCAATTGAGTTGGCGCCTCGTGCTCAAAATAATTTTTTTTTACTGCAATAGGAGGTGCCAAGTTGGCACCTCGCGTTGCAAAAATTTTTTATATGCAGTGCTCAAAGCAAAAGTCCCAAGACATTTTATTGAGATTGGATGAGACCAATACTGCAACATCCAGCCACGTGATTGTGGAGCAGAGAAATGATGGAGACGTTGAGCAAAGAACAAATTTTTGAACGAACACTTTAGCTTTTTAATTAGTTTTTCATTTATTTTATCCTTTTTAATTAGATTTTATTTTCTAATGGTGATTTTAATTAGATTTAAGTACATTAGCTTTTTTATTCAGATTAAATTAGCTTTTTAATTAGATTTAATTATATTTCATTCATTTTCATTTTATTTTATCCTTTTTCATATGGTGATATTTACATCTGAGAAGAACAAATTTAGTAATAAATTAATTTTTTAAAAATTATTTTGATGATAAATTTAAATATATATATATATGTATATATATATATATATAATAGTAATTTAAAATTTAAGAAACCAATTTGATAATTAAAATTTTTGAAAATATAATACAACAATACTTTAGTCCTATTTTTATTAGGATGAGAAAGAGAAAAAAATTTGAATTAAAAAATAAAAAATAGAAATAATTTTTTTTACCCTATTTCTCTTTTAACTTAATAAGAGTAAATCTGTAATTGCTTTTATTCAAATATGCCATAAAATTATAGTTTTGCTATTTCTCTTCAGTGGATAAATAAATATATGTTTGATATTGTGCATTCCTCATTCAACATAAGAGAAATAAATAAATCTGAATTTTTATGAATAGATCTCAGTCATACATTTTAATCTACGGTCCGTATTTCTTTAACTAGACACTCTTCCAAATTTTATTAAATGGAGAGTATCTGTGTCCGGGGGCAAATTATACAGTGCAAGGCAGACTGTCTTGTATGAAAAAAAGAGGTATGGTTAACAGGAGGTGCCAACTGAGTTAGCGCCTCACATTTAAAATAATTTTTTTCCCACAACAAAAGGCGCCAACTTAGTTGGGGCCTTGTATGTGTGTGTGTGTATATATATATAAGTTGGCGCCTCGCGTTCATTGAATTTATTTATTTTTACTCTAATAAGGGCCCTTGCATTTCTCACTTTTTTTAAGTATAGGCACACTGAGATGATTGTTTTTCAGATAATCGATTCTTATTCGATTCTTATTCAGTTAGAGATCTTTTCTTATTTTTTACATGACATTGATATTTGTGGATGAGTTTAAATAGAGTCTATTTTTTTAATTTTACTGGTGTTTTCTTGAGTGTTGATTGTGTTTGTTATTTGCTTGTGTGCTTCTTGTGCTTTATTTTTTCACGTCTGTTTTGATCTTTGTTTGTTATCTTCTTGTTCTGTGATCTGTATATTTAAAAATGAGTTCTATTATCACTTTTATTTATTCGAATGGTAGAAAATACAACGGTTCAGAAGGCATGACTTTCAAAGGCAATAAAAGAACAATTCAAATAAAACGTGGCATCAGTTATGATCTGTTAACTAAGAAGATTTCTAATAAATTGAATTTGTCAACACATCAAACCATTTCTAGCTTGACTTGTAGATATTTGACGTGCCAAAATCCAATCACATATTCAGGTGTTCGAATATGTGACAATGAAGATATCGAGTCTATGATTGACTTGTTTGAACAACAATTTGTGATGACTATTCTCAAGATATATGTTGATGTTGACATTGCTGGTTCTTCTTCATTGCTTGCTGAAATAGATTACACTCAACCTCGTATGTCTATGGATGCAAAAGCTAGTTCATCTCAGCAGGAGTTTAACCAAGTTGTTGAACGTCTAGAGTTGAATGATGACGTTGATATTGAGCCGAGTAGGCTGGACCCCACTTTTTTAGGTGCATCACTAATCAGTTCATCATTACCGATTAATGAACAACAACCACAACATGGGCATAAGTCCGAATGTTATTTTGTTTTTGTATGTTTGAATGTAGTATTGTGTTTTTGATATTCTTTTTTTAATTATATTTTGGCCAAACACAAAATCTGTTTTGGAATATGTCACCCTACTATAGATATATAAATTGGAGTCACCCTGACCAATAGTTACCTTTGTTGGGATGGATGTGCCCAACAGTTGGAGTGTGGGTGACAAGCTTTACACTGGTTTACGGTTTGATTCGAAATGCGATGTGCAGATGGTTGTGAAGCTTTATTCAATGAAGACGCATCAGTCATATCGTGTTGTGGAATCTGAGCCAACAATTTTGTTGATGACATGTCCGAATAATACTGAAGGGTGCCCCTGGAAAATGAGAGCAATATTATTGAAGAAGACTGATAAATGGACCATTACTAAATGGGGCGGTCGACACTCGTATATGAACGCAATGCTATCTCAAGACCACCAAAATTAGACTCTGAGTTCATTTGTTCATGCATATTAGGTACAGAATTAGGGCACTTTATTTTCTTATCGTTAACTTTTTTTAAAACCAATATAAACTTTTTCATACTCTATATGACAATGTATGTTTGATTGTGTTTTTTTGGCTAGGTATGGTTAGTGAAGACCCATTAGTGTCCATATCACTGATACAAGAACGAGTAAGTGGTCAATATAATTATAAGACCACATATAGGAAGGCTTGGAAGGCCAAGCAAAAAGCAATTGTGAGGGTCTTTGGTGACTGGGATGAATCTTATGATCTTTTGCCAAGATGGTTAGAAAGAATGGTTGAGTGTTGTCTGGGATTAACATACAAATTGGAGACAACTAATTTTGTGTTCAATAACCAAATTGACCCTCAATTTTGCAAGTTTCGTCGTGTGTTCTAGACGTTTAAGTCAGTATGTGACGCATTCAACTTTTGCAAACCAATTATACAAATAGATGGCACGTTCTTATACGGTGAATATCGAGGGACATTGTTGATCGCAACAACACAGGATGGTAATTCTTGTGTACTGCCAATTACATTTGCTATTGTTGGAGGAAAGACATTAAGCGACTAGTCATGGTTCTTGTAAAACATAAGACGACATGTGACGCAAAAGCAAGGCATATGTCTGATTTCAGACGGTCACCAAAGCATTAAATCAGTTGTTTCAAATGCAAACCTGGGATGGCAGCCACCAAGTGCATACCATGTGTATTGTATTCGGCACATTGCAAGCAATTTTAACCATCGGTTTAAGAATACAAAACTTAAGCAAGAGTTGATAAGCATTGGTAATTTCAATTATACTTAGTTTTGTGTCTAAATTATTATTGATTTTTAATTAATTAATCTTGTTTTGTTGCCGTTTTTGTAGGCTACACAACTTGTAAACACCATTTTCAAAGGCGTTTGGAAGCATTCCATGAGACTAGCCCTAAAATACGTAGATGGATTGACGACATCTCGCTAGGAAAATGGAGCATTGTACATGATGAAGAAGGGCATAAATATGGCCATATGACGACTAACTTGTCCGAGGTTGCTAACAAAATCTTAAAAGGTGCACAAAATTTGCCCATTACTGCTTTAGTGAGAATGACTTACATGAGATTGGTGGAGTATTTTGTTCAAAGAGGAACCCAGGCGAGAGCTGAGTTTGGTTCTAATTAAAGATATTGCAAAAGGTTACTAGAGGCCATGCAAAAAAAAACAGAGGATGCTTGCACCCATTAGGTTCATTCGTACAACATTCAATCTACTTGATTTGAAGTTGAAAAACCTTTTAATCCAGTTACACAAAGGGGTGGCCATACGTGGGCGATTTTTTTAAATACACGACAATGTGAGTGAGGCGCATTCCAAGCATACAGATATTCATGTTCGCATGTCATAGCTACTTGTGCCAAAGTCAGCATTGATTATTACCAGTATGTGGATCCTGTGTATTCAATAGAAAAAATCATTAACGCATACTCTGGATAGTGGTGGCCTATCGGCAATGATTCCAATGTCGCTGATAGTAGTGGCCCTCAAATTGTTCCCGATGAGTCCACAGTTCGCACTAAAGGGCGCTCAAAATCAACACGCATAAGGAATGAAATGGATTGGAGTGAGTCACAACATACACAACGTTGTGGTTATTGTAAGAGTGAGGGCCACAAGTGCAGTTCATGTCCTCGTATTCTCTAAGAATACGGTCTTGATGTTGATGATCAAAATGACCAAAACCAATAGCTGTCCCGAACTATTTTGATTTAATGTTGTTATTCTTTGTTATTTGGTTGCAACATGCACCAAAACCATCAAAATGAAAACAAAAAGATAAGTAAGATGTTATTTAACTGCATTACACGACAAGTACATTCCCATACTTAAGAAAATAACAAACAATAAAACATACAACACAATAAAATAAAAATAAAAGATGGTCACATTGAGTGAGATGAAAATAACAAACAAATAAACGTACATAACATTAAGCATATGGTTCTCTCAAACAACGAAGGATCTCGTCGGGGGTCCTAATCAACGTTGCATACACCTCAATTGGAGATAGGTGTGGATACTGGGCATAGACATAGAACATATTGTCTACATCTTCTTTGTGTTCAAGCTTTAGAGCCCCATATGTAATTTCACCGTTGTTGTTATGTTCAAGCCTCCGATATGTAATTTCACCAATTATTCTGCACCTGCCTGGTTTAATTGTGTCTTGTATTTTATCTTTTAGGCATCAAATGTGATGCCCTTGTCTATTCTAAATGGTAAAGGGTCATCAATCGCAACATTTGTCAATCTATCAACCTCGTCATTTACTTGCATCCATTTTGATAAATCAACCCTCCCTTGCTCAACTGAGAAAGTGCTACGGTGATTATCCGTCATTCCGTGATACACCCGTTCAACAATGTCATCCTACAACAACAAAAATATTAATTATCGTTTATATGTATACAATCTACGTTATTAATATTTACTATTTATATATTCATATACTAACTGTAAAACCTTCTTTAGCACCTTCTACACCAATCCAACGTCTTGTTCGTTTTCTATACCACCGCATGTACTTTGAATTACTAGGTAAAACAAGGTCGTCGATGGGAAGGTTGGTAATGACAAGTGCAAGACGATTGTTCCATTCATGGATGTAGACAATATGTCTCTGATACCAATCAATGTCCTCCTTTCCTTTCAATGTCATGTCATGCAACCTGTTGTTGATACGCGGAGCGTGAAGGATGTGTTGTACCATCTCAAATTGACGCATAACACAGTCAGGATGGTGATACTCTATAATGTTAAAATTTATTAATGGGACTACAACTCTCCACAGTGCAAACCTTTCCATGCAGATGTTTAGCAAGCCACCAAACCATGAAGAGTATGGCTCCCATACAATCTGCAAAAATAAGTTATGCATTAGATATAATACAACAACATATAAATTAAAATTGTGTTATGAAAATGAACTTACATCATGTCTTTTCATGGCATCAAATTTCTCTCTATAAGTTGAGAGATGAAATTTATGATATGTAAATTCCTTTAGATTTCTACCAGTCCATCTGTTTGTCAACACATATATCAAACAAATTTTACAAGGAGTATTTTATCTATTTATAATTATCATAATTAATCAACATGTAATTACCGTCTAGTAAGAGGCTGTTGAGGTATGGGTAGAGAAGGGTTAATAGGTCCGATTGAAGGAAATCTATCCCAGGCCCATAGTTGTATCAAGATGCTGGCGCCATTAAGTTCTTTGTGGTCATAGTCAGTTGCAACACATAGTTTGCGGTAGATGTTGCTAAGGGCAACGGATCCCCAGCTTAATGTGCCATAGACATCAAAATCTTCTAGAAAAGGAAGAAACCTCAACGGTACAAACGTGCCAGACTTATCCGGAAAAAGCATACCACCTAGTATTCTCAAGATGAATATGCGTGTATGCTGTTCCAACTACACCACGCTATGCATGTGTTGTAAGAAGTCAGCGAACTGTTCATCAAGCCAATTCATTCTCAATCTTCCACCTCTTATCTCTGACAGTGGTGGCGTTGCTCCCAATAATTCTTGCATAATAGTGCGCTAGTTACGAGACGCTATACCAGTCACCAGGTGACCGTCAACCTTTAACCCTAGTTGCACTGCAACATCTTGTAATGTTATGGTACATTCTCTCTGTACCATATAAAAAGTGTGTGTTTTAGGTCTTTAGTGCTCTACTAATGCTGAAATCAATTGGTGATCGATCTGAAAAAATTCAATTTCAGCAACACCTAAAAAGCCAGCTCGCTTTAAAAATGGTCTAATGGGAGGAGGCAAATCTTCGCCTCATCTAGTAGCATTTTGTGCTCGTCTTATTTTCAAAAATGCGGTCCAGGGCACCATTCCATACGTGTTTAGAAACATGTATGTTTTGTAAACATAGTAGTGAATCATCACGTGGACCAGGATGTACAACTCATCCTTTCATACTCTATTTAATAAAACCAATATTAATATTAAAAAAATATTATAACATCATAATAGATAATTACATAAAATCTACAATAGTAAATTATACTATTAAAATAAAAAAAATAGCTAATAAAACTAAATAAAATAATAAATTGATAAACATTCACGCACCTGTAATACCTAAACTTCATAGAATAAGAGAAACGGAATTTAAGAGAACAAAACAAGTGAAACACTACCGAGAACTTTCAATGGTTTGAATACGTTGAACTAGTATGTGAAACACTCCCGTAAATACAAATTTGATGCACTGAAATTAAATTGTGAAAATTAAAATTGTGAAACTCAGACTACATGCAGCGTGTAGCTTTCTTAGAAAAATTAATAATTAAAACTGTGTATGCAGTATGTACTGTATATGCGTGATCTGCAGATTCACACTTCTTCTATTTTTTTTACTCTATACGTGTGACTTACTAACAATCCTGCTGCCACTTGAAACTCGATGTAAAATTGTAAAATGTGCATGTATGATGAACAAAACCTAAATAATGCCATGAATAGTAATACTATTCAGGAATAGTAACATTAGTGTTATTGAACGTGAATAGTATAATGAATGTGACGAACTGAGTTGAATGTGAGGTGCCAAGTAATAAAAAAATTTATATTGAACGCGAGGCGTTGGCGCATCCTATTATAGTAAAAAAAAATTCGAATAAGTTGCACCTCCTATTGTAGTAAAAAAAAATTATTTTGAACGCGAAGCACCAACTCAGTTGACGCCTCTTGTTGTAATAAAAAAATTTATATTAAACGCGAGGCGCCAATTGAACACGAGGCGCTAACTCCTATTGTATGTAAAAAAAAATAAATTGAACACAAGGCGCCAACTCCTGTTCTAGTAAAAAAAATTATTTGAAATGCGAGACGCCAACGCCTCTTGTTATATAAAAAAAAATTAATAAACGCGAGGCGCCAACTAACTTAGCACCTCCTATTAAATTACCTTCTCTTATTTATGTTTTTTTTTTTCTGAAACAACCTATTTCAGTTAATTGTTTTTTTTAATTATTATTTTAGTAAATAGTTTTTTTTTTTTTACTATTATGGTTAAAAAGCCGGATATATTTGTAGAATGTCCGGTAAAAAGGGACTACATATATTTATAAGCCTATCTGAAAACATGAAAGAGGGGAACAGGGAAATGTACGCTCAAGTACAACAATATTCTGATTTATCTAAATACAGTATACCTATGCTAACTAATATTCTGATTTCTCTATGGTAACTACGTTAACACAAAGTATATAAGCTTATAACCTTACACAAGTTCATGGAGTTGGGTTTGTGATTCCTTAATTCTTTGTCAAAACCATGTCCTTTTCAAATTGTTTTTCTTTTTTTCACTCATTTTATATAATTGGTGATCCATCATGGTTATAGTATGTCAAAGAATATGTGGGGAATATACACTATTTAAATTTTCAGACCATCCGGAGTGTTTTCATGTCTTTCTCATGTTTCTGTTCGTTCAGGAAGGATTCGTTGCCTCCAATATTTTGTTTGGTTTTGGTGCACTCCACTTTCTGGAATTCAGCTAAGTCAGATAGTTCTTCAACAGTGTTCACAATGCCTTCTACACGGGCTACAATTTCAATAAGCAAAGAAGCTACAGTAACCACTTGAATAGCGTCCATGAGTGAGATTTCGATATTTGTAGTCAATTCTCCAGAGGATGGTGCTTCGGTTTCTGTAACTTGGGTATTATTTGATGTGGGAGGGATAACCAAGTTTGGATAAGACTTTAATACATCCTGGAGCTCCTGTGCAGCACTATTCATCTCAGCAACTAAAATACCAACTTTAGATGATTTTTTCATATTCCTGATTGTATTTGCTAGCTCTCTTATGACACCCGCGGAGTTGGCTCCCACTTTTAATGAGATGTTGCAGACGGGCTTCTTGATGTCATCTGGGGCCTGCTCAAATTACGTAAAATTATTGGTTGCAGCTAATTAGTGTCTTACGGTTTGAGGCTAGAAAAGCTCTTTATAGAAAATAATTTTAGAATGTAAAATAACTCTTTTAATTTAGTTTTATAATACTAAATTTTTTTGAGATTTGCTCGTGCTGACTTGGTATTGTATGTTCTAGTTAATCAATGAAATGATGCACTTATAAAGACTAGCTAGTATTTGCAATTGTATTTGTCTGTGATTAGGAATTCAGATAGGACAAAGTTTATATGCAGTTATTTAGGTATATTTTGTGCTTTTCTTTAATTAGAGTTGAAGTTTTTTCTCAGTAACTTATATCAACCTTTATAAACCTTTCTTGTCAAAAAAAACTTTTATTATGGCGACCAAGATGAAATTTCAATTTTGATTGAAGAATTACACTAAAAATACTTAAGAAGTTTTGTACATTCAGATATTTGGACATTACCTTGTTTTCTGAATTGATGCATCCAATAAGAGCATCTATGAGGGCAGCACAACTGCGCATGGATGCCCCAATTTTAAGATACTGCTTCCATGGGTGCCGAAAGCTGAAGCGACCATGGGCAGGCTCCCATCTAGCGAAATTAGCCTACATAGTACCAGTAATTTGAGTCAAACTTCAAATTATACATGTATATATTGTTGGAACTTAATTCACACACACACACACACTCTTGTGGGACTTTTAGTGTGTACCATAGAATCTTCTGTTGCTTTGGAACTTAGCACACACTTGTATCCTAGCAACTTTTTGTCAGACTCTGTATGATATTCTGCTTCGGGGGCTTCACTAGAACTAAAGTACTGAGCCACACAACCTGAAACATATAGATGTATATTTATGTACATTATTTCTAATGGTGGGACAGGGAAATCAACATTTTCTTATTCATTAGTGAAACTGCGAGAGAAAATGTGATGAAATTTTGGCTAGCATGCAATGAAATTAATATTGAACACTGACCGTGTAAGGAAAGGGCCAGTTTGTCTAGGTTCCCGGTGGTTAAAACATGGAGCTCCTGACCAGCCCAGATGGGGAGAATGGTCATGTTGATTATCATGCACAATGAAGTGCCCATTACAATGGTGGATATCCTATTTTGTGCCATATTCAACAACTTATCAATCCGATAACCGGATACTGAAACCAAGCTGAAAGTGAGGATAAATATCAATGCACCATAGTCAAAACGAGCCTTTATGGTGGGGATGAATCTAGAGAATGTTGCTGCAGAAGCTGAAGACAGACCAATTTAACTAATCTGTTAGTATGTAATAACAAAGATGGAAAGATTTGTACAAATAATTTCAAGAGAAATCCTAGTTATAGAGTTTGTAATCCACTCTTTTAAACACACTTTTTATTATATTAGTTGAAATTTATTGGAATCACAAAATTGTGTATGTCACGCTACTTATTTAACGAACTCCTACTCATAATTTCTAATAATTTTTTACCAGGGTGTTACTAACAATTTTGGTAATGCCAAAGAAAAATAAAACAGCTTATTATGGAAATATTTATTCTGTTTATACATATATTATATACCTAACAGAAAGACTGAGACGCCAATAATTAACGGTTGAAATTGCTCTCCTGCTCTGCTAGCTACCCAATGAACGCCAAGGCCTAGAAACCCGGCAAGGAAAGTTCCACAGATCCTGTTTATAGATTTACTTAACGTAGCGCCTGCAATTTGAGATATGATGAATCATATTAATTAGTAAGGTTTTAATTGTTCACAACTAATCATATACTAAATTATTGTTTTAATTCCAATCTCATGTTAGCACTACCTATAGTACCTACCCGCTGTGTACTCAAACACTACAACCACTGTCATGACTGCCCACATAGTATTATTTCCTCCAAATCCGTCATACAAGGGCTTCATGTAGTACACGAGCGAAACAGCAGTAAGTGCAATACCCACCTTCAAGCAATGGACGAACTTTCTGGGGTCATTCACCCCTAACTCCCATGCTTTCTTCACAAATTTGCACAACTTGACCTTGAGAGCAAGCCCTGCTATAACACCCCACATGCAACCTTGCCCTGCTCTCTCTGATAAACCATCTCCCATCTTGATCCTCCATTCCACTCTCTCGTCATCAGCCATGTTTGAGAATAAATGGCTATTAAAACATTTATGTGTAGTGTAGACAGATAATATGTTTGAGAATGTGCACTTCACAAGTGACTCGTGGAGTATGCTCATATTTATATAGTGAGAGAGAGGTGTCACAGTTCTCGCCATCAGGCAATATACGACAGAACATCATATTAAATTACAGTGGTACGGTGCTAGAGGGTGATGTTTTCTAAATCATTGTGACTTGTGAGGGTTCAGAATCAAATTGTTGGGCACTAATGGGTTACATCTTGCCTTTCTCTCTCTCACACACACGCACAAGCATACGTGGGTTTAGGGTGATTTTTGTTACTTTCTCATTTTAATTTAAGTTTAATTTTTATGTAATGTAGCAAAATTTTTTACACTTAATTAATCAAAAAGCATGATAACTATAACTTTTAAAGTAATTATCGTAAAAGTTAATAAATTTATTCTACATAATAATGTGTGATTATATGTTAATGTAAAAACCATTTACAGTGACAGTACACATATCATATACTCATTTAATTTTAGTTCATATATCTTTACCAACAATTATAAAATCATACATTATTTTTCTTTTGTTTCCTGTTCTCAAGGATTTAAAAGAAAAATAGTAAAAAAAATTGTTTTTATCAATTCTTTAAAAATTCTTAACAAGAGACAAAAGAAAAATTAATAAGGTGATATTTTTATAATTATCAATCAAAACATGTTAATTGAAAAATAAAAATAAAAAATGAATCAAACACATCTTTAAGATAAAAAACTTGAAAAAAAATTATTTAAAGTTAAATGACCTAAATGTTGTAAACAGGTGGAATACAGAGGCAGCTAATCCTAGATTAAGGTTGCATTACAACTAACATAGAAAAATCATGTTAAGAAGAAAGGGAAAAGTAACCAAGAAAATGATCGAAATAGCTATTTCTGGGGGTAGAAAATGTCAAAATGACGCTCAACAACCCAGTTCCACGATCGGCTACCCACGGTCTCTACGGAATTCCATTAATACATAAAAATACACAAACAAACAGTCTCCCGAATCAAAAATTGTACCCAATTAAAATTGAACCCAATATGAATATTCTATTATTGCTAGTTTGCTACACATATCGCATCATAGAAAGCTGTTGACGCACACCTATTTTATAAGATGTGATATTTCGTGCAAATCATGAAGCACTTGCATGCAAATTGTGTATTAATAATTAATCCATTAAGCTTTTTCTTTAATATTGACCTAAAACCAACATTTGTCGACCAGCTTATACAATTGTGTATCTAATCCACCAAAAACAGAAAAAGCTTGAACATGGTAGCAGCATCGTCCCTTGCAGCCTTGGTCCACCACATCTAGCTTTGCTTGCGTGTTAAACCGCATATGCTTATGAACTGATTCTTAGTGGCACGCTGACTAGGTTACCAGCACCGCAACATCCTTAGGACAAGAAAATTAGGAATTAGGACAGTAACACTATATTAAGATTTTAAGGCACCTCTCTCTATGTGTATTGTAGGTATATCAAAAATTAACTAAAAATTAATTAGGTCATGAATAGGACCTTTATATTTTAAAAGCTTGAAATATATCGGGACAAACGAGAGCCATTTAAAATGGAGAGTTTCATATTGGACTCTTCTGATAGCACTTTGGATATTTGATAGAGCACTTGGCATTGGTCCATCGGACTCTTTTAGAAATGTCAATCCTACTATCAAAAGGTGTTTATATAATACTTGTATTACAATTTAGGCTAAATTGTAATATTTGTTTTCTATAATTCTCAATTCATAATTTTTTATTTTTATTTTTTAATTGCGGACATTTAGTTCTTCAATTTTTAATAGTATGTAATTTTAGTCGGGGAAATAAAACCTATGATCTCTAGCACAATAAAAGATTCTTAACCACCACACTAATTAACTTATTTAACTTATATGATAGAACATAATTACATATAGTACTACTACATGAGAATTGCACATATTGTGTCTCTTAATATGAATAATGTGTGAATTTAATTTTTATTTAATATGAAATTTTTATTATTTAATTTAAAATGTAATGTAAGTATTATAATATTTTATTAAATAATATAAACATACACTTACTTTTTCTTTTATTTCCTTTTTTTACCCAATTTGCTCCTCACATCTCTATTATTTTTCTATCACCCTACTTATATTATATTATCTAATAAAATATCATAATAATTACATAATATTTTAAATTAAAATAAAAAATCTAATATAAAGATAAAATATTTAATATTAAATTATATAAATTTATTAAATATAAAAATTTATAAATTTAATTAAATAATTTATAAAGTTATAAATTAAATTAAACTATGTGTATCCTAAAATAAATTTAATTAAATAGTTAATAATTTATAAATTAAATTCTATGTATTCTTATTTTTTTTTTGATAGATTGTATAAATTTATTAAATTTCCATAATTATGAATTTATAAATTAAATTAAATACTATGTATTTTTGTGTATTCTAAATTATATAATTATTTATTTCGTAAATTGTATAGTTTTGTGTATTCTAAATTATATACTTATTTATTTCATAAATTGTATAAATTTATTAAATTATAGTAATTTATAAATTATATATTATTTAATTATATTTATAAATTTCTATAATTTGATAAGTTTGTATAATGTAATATTAAATTTTAATATTTAATTTAGAAAACAATGTAATTATTATAATATTTTGTTAAATAATATAGTATAAGTGGGGTGATAAAAAAAAAAACAGATGTGAGAAGAAAATTGGGTGAAAAAGGAAATGAAAGAAAAAAATGAGTGTATGTTTATATTATTTAATAAAATATTATAATACTTACATTACATTTTAAATTAATTAATAAAAATTAAATTTGCACATTAATCAAACTTGAAAGGCAAAATATCTGTAATTATCTCATGTAGTAATATTATATATAATATATGTTTTACATTGTTAACCAAATATATTAAGTGGTCTACTAGTTAAGAATCTTTTTTTTTTTTTTGTGTAAGAGGTGATGAGTTATATTCTCACCACTAACAATTTTATCATTTTCTAGACTACATATTTTATTACCATGAAATTGCCACATCAGTGATTCTTGTCAACATCCACGTGTATTGTCACGTTAGTATTAGAGTGTCATGTCAGCAATTTATGTCATCACCAATAAGCCATGTTAGTAGTCAATGTTTGACCATAGATGGTCAACTAAGGATATGACCAAAATTGCTTAATTTTAAAAACTAAGGGATTAAATGTCCATGATTAAAAAAAAGGGAGATCAAAATCACGGACTAAGAATTATAGGAAACCAAAAGTGCAATTTAACCTATAATTTATTTTCATTCCTAATTTATGTCTTACTTCAAGGTTTAAATTTGCGTTTGGACCAATCATAATTATGAAACAGACTTTAGCAATACTATTGCAGACGTTATTCGTGTGGAGAATCACCATCTCCTCTCATGTCTCGTGTACATTTTTACTTTGGTTACACATTTTTTTCTTATAAATATGCAAATATTCATTTTTAGTCCCTCCCTTTAAAATTGTCGATTTTTGATTCTCTATTTTAAAAAATGTGTCATATTAAATCTCAGTCACTAACTTCGTCAATACAACTAATGGTGATGCCACGTGATCAATACTATTCATGTGGACATTTTAGGTGACGTGGCATCTATGTAGTTGCCACGTGTCATCCACGTGATTGTCATGTAACAAGTGTCTTTATTGTCTTTATTGATTTGATGATCAATCCTTTTTTAAAAACCTTGGTTCAAACTATTATTAATTAGTGATTAGCAATGAAGGTGGAAATGAAACCATATGACCCTATATAACGATAAACGAATGACCTAAATCCAAATTTGACATTAAAACATCTAATGCATACTTCCTAACACCCTTCAGTAACTAACAAAGTTGCAATGCTTGGTCTCATATTTCTTTAGTAGTAAAGTTTTGCAGATGTTGTTGAATTAGAGCTCTAATTGTTAGAACTTTTGTTAGCTATTAAAGGGTGTCAGATAGTTTGCCTAAAAGGTTTTAACGCCTTTAATCCATAATAGTAGTTGGGTAGTAAGGTTAAGTGTTAGTGAGGGAAACTTTGAATTAAGGTCTAAAATCAAACTTTGAATTTTATTAGGACTAAAATCAAACTTTTGAATTTTGTGAGGACTAAAATCAAATTTTTGAATATTGTGGGGACTTTAAATTTTATAAAGACTAAAATCAAACTTTAAAAAAAATTAGGAATGCAAAAATATTTGTCACGTGATAGCTACATGGATGTCACATTATCCAAAATGTTTATGTGTATAGTACTAACATGACATCATCGTTAATTACATTGACAGAATTAGTGATTGAGAATTAATGTGATACATTTTTTTTTAATAATGATGGAAGACCAACGGTCAATAATTTTGTAAAGAAAAACTAAAAGCAAGCATTTATATATTTATAGAAAAAAAAGAAGATGTTTAACCTTTTTTTAACTTTTTTTGATAAAAGATTGAGAGGTTACAATAAGGACCATATCCCTGATTAATAAAATATTGCGCACACAATTTTTCTTCTGGAAAACTTCTCCGGAAGAATGATCGTACATCCATTTACCAAACACCACCGCTACCATAGTAGCAAAACGTTTTGAGTGTATGGTGACGACTATCGATTATAATTGCTACATCACTCACTTAAAAAAAAAATCAATTTGTGGCACTTGAGAGTTGAAATATCATTCCAACTATTTTCACTGGCCATTTTAATTGTATGTACATTTATTAGGAATATAAATCGATTCGAAAATGCTTATAAAAAAATAGAGTCATAAATTTCTGCGCTAATGCCTTTATCATTTGCATAATCCGTAACGTAAAAGGTCATCAGGCGGCCATCTCTTAATATGACTAAATTAGACGTAATACATATGTGTTGCGCGGGTTTATTTAATATAAAAATATTGTTTAAATATGTATAAAATATGTTAAAGAAATAATTTTTTTAATCAATTTATAAGAGAGAGGAGAAGGAAGAAGTTGGCGTATAATAATTAATGAACATGAGTTTCTAATTATTAAATGTTTATACTGCTGACGCCCGATGGAGAAGAATTGAAACAGCTTTATGGGTGAGCATTACATGTAAAAATCTCTCATTTATTTATTTCTTTTGTGAACAAACTTTTAAAATAATTAAAAAATTTGGTACATGTTTAATATATTAAAATATAATTTTTTTTAAATAAATTAAACCAAAAACACACTTAATAATAAATATATTAATTTTTGGAAAGTAAATATTTTATCATGATAATTAAAAACCATAAATATATATAATTTTCACCGTAATAAAAACTCATAATTTAATTAGAAAAACAAATATTTTGTACAATTTGTTGCCTAATTAGTATATTTTATATATTATTTTGGTCTTCTTTTAAACTTTTTTATTTCTATTATGTTTTAGGGCCGTTTTATAAATCTTATAAATAAGGTTTACAAAGATTTAGGGAAGACTTTTTTCACTCTTGCCTCCCTTGTGACTATTAAAGTTTTCTATCCTTTCTCTTAATTTATTCTTGTGTTCCCATGGCTTTCATGAGAAGATAAACTCTTCTTCTAGTTCAAGGTTTATCAAAGTTATGGTTCTTCAAGGATTGTGAGGTTTAAATGTTTTTAATCCATTTTTCTTTTTATGCATTTGTATTTCTATTGCATTTATTACAGAATTGTTTTTTTGGTTAATTGCGTAAAAGAGCTCGTTGCCTAATTAGTAGGGTAGTATAAAACTAATTAGGGTGGTGGATTTGTTATTGTTTATTAATCCTAATAATTAGTGGTAAAACAATTTTTGTTGTGTAGGAATATAATCTAGCTTAGATAAAATGAGCTTGTGTGTTTATTGGTTAGAATTGGATCTTTATAGAACTTAATATTATTGATAAGCTAAATCTTAAGAGTTTGTTTAGGGTTGTCCATTGACAAAGGAAATAATCAATGAACTTCTTTTGATAATCGAGGAAGTAAAGAGATATTGATTATTAGATCTTATTAATAACTAAAACTAATTGGCATATCTTTGAACCAATATGATCGATCCTATGAACTAAAGTTGAGATTATATCTTGGGCTAGAGTTTTCTTATAATTGAATTCCAATCATTCCTTTGTTTTGCTTTTTGTTTATATTCTAATTTTATTTTCCAACTCAAACCCCCCCTCTCTTTTATTTATTGTCGTGATTAATTTCGTAAAAGAAGTAAGTTTTACTAGTCCTTGTGAATTTGACCTTAGTCTCCATTTTACTCAAAATATTTTATAAAAAGAGTATGGATAAAATTTGTTGGTTTGAAACTCATCATCTCCATTTGAGTTACACATCCTAATTTTTCCCTAGTCTTTTTTCTAGTGGGAGATCAACATCCTCAGACCATTTCCTCAGGCACTAGGATAAGTCAAATACCTCGCTAAGGCAATAGATTACTTCACCAAGTAGGTAGAAGATAAGGCCCTGACCAAGATCACGTTGATCACAGGTTTGTTCATCGATACATTACATCCCACTTTGGCATTACCCAAGCCATAGTCAAATACAATGGGACTCAGTTCACTCACTGACATTTTCAAGAGAACCTAAAAGAAATAGGTGTTAAGCAACACTTCATGTTAGTGGAACACCCCCAAGCCAATGGAAAAACAAAAATTGCTAATAGGGTAATGCTACGAGGCCTTAAGAGGAGACTCAACACCACCAAAGGAAAGTGGGTAGAGCAGCTACATCACATCTTGTGGGCATGTCACACCACACGCCATTCTACCATAGGAGAAAGCCCATTTCGGCTAACCTATGGAGTTGAAGTTGTCATCTGTAGGTAACCCAGTTTCTAAACACTAAATGCAAACACCAAAGCCAGCAACTAGTTGCTAAGCAAGAAAATGGACCTCATAAAAGAAAGAAGGAAAATAGTTGCCATCAGAGAAGTAACCACCAGGCAGAGAATGACCCTCATTTACAAGCATGTCATATATCAAGAATTTTAAGAGTAGATGTTATGTTGAGAAGAGTTGATATCGGATCCAAGAATACTTAAGATGGGAAGCTTGCACAGAATTGGAGCCTACTCCCTCAAAATGCTAGTTGACGTCACCATACCCCACATATGGAACACGTACAATGTTAAAATTAAATTACAATTAGTTCTATTTCTTTAATTTATTATTCTTTTCTATTGCCCTTACTTTATTATTCGTCTTTTCTAGGCATGTCCTATTCTTTTACTGGACAAAATAAGATTCACCAAGAGTTTCATTTTGTTACTCGTGTTGCATGCACAATTCTAATCTATTTAGCCAATGACCAATAAAGATAGACATCAGACAACCTCTAATCTGTTTAGCCAATAAGTCATCAATGGTTATGCTAACTTAGTCTTTTTGACATTAAGGGAAATCACCTTGGTTTGGTAAATTTCCCGAGATGACGCATTAGGCGCTTCCCACCCATAAAAATTGGGTGATAAAAGCATATGGCACTAGGTGCTAATGCTTAAGCACAAACAACTAGGCCATTAGATGCCAACAACATGATACTATGTGCCGACACCTATATACTAACAACATGAAACTAAGTGTTGACACTTATTCCGCAATTCATACCTTAAGCCAAAATGCTTGCAAGACATCTGTTGCATAATTCAAAATGCATAGGGAAGAGACGACACACAATAACATCCCAACCTTTATAGTGGTCCTTTGTTCTACTTGTGTTGGGGTCGCATGCCAATGCAGCAACTTTAAAAGGAGGAGGAAAGACCTCGTCGACAAAGACCTCAGTGGTAGCGAGCTTGACCAGAACTACCCTGGATAGTCAACAATCGAACCCTGCCTCTATTTCCTTCCACTTCGAAATAGGTTCCACCATCACCAGCACGCCAGTCGTCATGTGCACCGTTGGGCCACCTTGGATGGCGCAGAATATGTTCCAACATTCAATTAAGATTGGGAGGCTATGGTTCAAAAA
Source organism: Spatholobus suberectus (assembly GCA_004329165.1). Classification (NCBI taxonomy): domain Eukaryota; kingdom Viridiplantae; phylum Streptophyta; class Magnoliopsida; order Fabales; family Fabaceae; genus Spatholobus; species Spatholobus suberectus. Next base: position 57,873,374 of record CM014737.1, on the reverse strand, counting down.
GAATATTTATTTGACCACATTATCAAGTTGGTCCTTCCCAATCTCTTTCACCATCTCTTCTAGCTTTGTGTAGGCAACATCAGCTCGAGCTCTAGCATTGTAACGCCAATATTTTTTAATTTGTGATTTGAAAGAGATTGAAAATAATTACAAGAGAAAATTTAAACTTTTATTTTATTTTCTAAAAATTTAATCAACTTGCATCGATATGAATTTTTATGTAAGTTTTAGTAAAAAAATTTATAAAAACTGGGATTGCGTTGTAAACTAATAATATAAGATTTTATTGTGAAAGTGACCAAACAATTAAAAAAATTCATAGATTTAATTATAATTAGTTATTATAAACTATAATTACGTATCTGTGAAAGTTTTATTTTATTTGGACATTGTTCATTAAATTGATATTATTTTAATCGGGTTTCGTAGTACACGAGTTTGAAAATTTTTGGGAGCTGTAAAATTTCTCTGAGACATCCTAGATTAATTCTAAGTCCTAATCTAATATTAGTGAGCCATTTACCTACTAATTTTGTTAATAACAATTAACTAAGTGATTAGCCAAGTTTTTTACTCTAAAGTAAATTTTCTCTCTCCAATCAACTTAATTTATAATTAACTAAGTTTTTTAGCCACCTTCTAATTTAGCTTCAATTATTGTCATTAAAGTACAAATCAAAATCCTCTTCCCTTTTTTTCAGCTGCTCCATGTATAGGTGTGAGGAAGGAGAGACCATGCCTCATTTCTTTATTTTCTCATTGTTAAATTCCTAAAACCCATTTCTCCTCCCACACTCTTTCTCCCCTTGCATCTGCCTAACACACTCCCCCTCCCTCTCCAAAGTTTTTTTCATTTCCTTGTATCAAAGAATTCTTCTTCCAAGCTCCATAGACTCAAGGCTTGAGTTGGGTTCTCAAGATAAGTCTCATTCCTCCTCTTCCCTTAAGCATGGTTCAAATTGTGTTGGTGAGTGTTTCATTCCATTTTTCTTTCTTTGTCTTTTTGGTTTAGTTAACAGATTTTTCGACCATGTTTAATATGCAAAATTTGCAAGTGCACAGTGTAATGCCTGACTGCTTTCAGGATCAACGGCTATCCCCACAAACCAATGCAAGACTTTTCAGCACGCTTTGTCCTCACTCACACACTTCCTAAGAAACTTTCCAAGAGATCACCCATCCCAAAATTGCTCCAAGTCAAACACGCTTAACTATGGAGTTCTTAAGTGATAAGCTACCAAAAAGTAGATGCATCTTGTTGGTATAGGTAGCACTTATTAATTCCTTTAAGCTATCTTCAACTATACAGTCTCATACCTGTACAGCCTCTAGATCCCTCTCATTCTAGTGTGTATTCGATTCATTTATGTATCCCTCTTGCTGGAAGCCTACTAGGAGCCGCTCCTTGTCCGTGCCTCATCTCTTTTGCATCGGTCATCACTTCTCGTTCTCGTCAGCACCCGGGATGTTACACATAGTATCATCAACTAATAATTAAGATCGTATCCATAAGGACTGTGTGTTTAGTGATTATTGCTAATTGAATACAAATTAAACAAAACGAATTTATTTGGGAAATTTAGGTTTTGAGCAATTGAAAAAAAAAGCAATTAAAAAATTAAATTAAGTAGTAATTAAGATTGGTGATAATTCAATAAGAGAAGATTTTTAGGATTGGGTTTTGCGCAATGATGCTTAACGACTAAATACCGTTACCTATGCACTTTTACTTGTTCTTGTTGAAGGTAAATTAACCTAAGGTACGCTTCGTTTTCTTTCAAGATACAGAGGGGCATCTAATCAAATTGACCACCTACCGTCATGATGGCTATGTTCAACGAGACCCACTAAGCTCTTTGTTAATTCAAATGTTCCTCGAAGGCTTTAACCTATTTTCATTGTTCAGACCTAAGTTCCTTTTCTATTGGTTTGGTGTTTGGGTTCATCTTTTAATACTTTCCCAAATCCCTAAAATTATGAAAAATGCTAACCAATTCGTTTCACATAAATAAAGCATTAGAAAAGAAATCAATAGATGAACAAGATCACACATAGGCAAACAAAAATTAATTCATTAAGATAATCATAGGGCTACCCCAGTCTTAGGAAAAAAAGGTTCTACCCACACATAGTCATGAAAGAACGCCAAAAGAAAGATAAGGGACATAAGACAAACTAAGAAGAAATTTAAGAAGAACAGAGCAATGCTCAATTTCTTGTCGTGCTTCTAAAATGAGATTCAAAGATAAAATAAAATCCCTAAGAATGTTTATTTATAACTAAAAATTACAATGGGTCTCAGCCAAATTCAAGAAGTCGAAAACTCACAAACTAGCTTAAATATTTTTGTCCACCGTAGTGTAGTAAGTACCACCATCTTGTGGTAGACGCGATAGTGCAAATTTTCAACTCGAAGGATTGCACCAACATGGTGTGATGGGTGCCACCTTGTTGTGGCGCATATGCAGAGAGGTGGGTAGCTTCTAGCGAGTGTGCCACACATTGGTGGTGATTGCCACCCTAGTGTGGCGAGGTCTCCTTCAATTTGCCTTCAAGTTTTCCTTTTCTGAACACTTTAGGATGACCTTTATGCCTTCCAAGTGGACTTGTAAGCACCCAAATGTCTTTAAATCATTTAAAAGGCTTCCAAATCTTTAAGCTTTTTCTTTCAAAGTCTAAGATTTTCCTAAAACCAAAAATAAGCAAAGAAAAGGCATAACAAGATACAAAAAAGGAAATTCATGCAATTTATACACATAACTAATCCTAAGCCATTATGAAATGCATGCAATCTAGTAATGAAAACTATTCTAAAAATGCTATGAAATGCACGCATCAATGTCTAACTTATCTTCTTCATTCTTGTTTTTGGAATATGTTGGTTGTTATGGTTGTGGTGGTTTTTGTTTGAAAAGTCCCTCAAACGCTAAAAGAAATCTCCTTTCCTCTCTAATCCTTAGAAGACTTCATCTTATGAGACTACAATAGGCAAAGGAAGCTTACCTCATGTTTATTGTTTTTCATCTTATGTGCTACTTACCTAAGTTGCTTGAATGATTTATGTGGTGAAAATGTTGTTTTGGTGATTTTTGATGTTAATGATGTTGAAATGATTGATGCCATGCTCATATGAAGTGGTTGTGATCAAACTTGGTTGGAAAAGCTTTGAAATGCCTTGTTGGAATGGTATGTGATTGAAAGTTTGAGAAAATTTAAAACTAGTTTGCAACATTTGATATGTTGTTCTAATATGGCGCTAAGCATTACAAGGATCGCATTAAGCGCTAGATTCCTTTAGAAGAAATACTCACTCTCGACCTTTTTAGCACTAAGCGTCAAGAAGCAACGCTATGAGCCAATGAATACCAGAAGCACCTTGTTTTCCATCTGTGTTAGGTCATTAAGCACTACTTTGTTTCTCTAAGCAACAATCAACCCTGATTTCACCATTTTAGAGCACTAAGCACCACTTTTATGTGCTAAGCGTCATACTTAAAACTTCCAATAAATGGTTCTCTGTTGGATGAGCATTAAGCACCACAATATCGCACTAAGAGCCAATTAAATTTAAAAATAAGTAACCCTTTGGACGTAGAGTGCTAAGCACCACCATTTTTCGCACTAAGCATTAGTTAAACTTTAAATAAATGTCTTTGGATGGGGTCGCTAAGTGCCAAATTGTTTTACTTTTAGGAAAATTGTTTCTAAACTAAAATTGATATTTTATCTTTGGACAATTATTTCTTTTTTTGAGCTAATAGAAATACAATTTTTGTATTAATTGCCACATATTTTTTATCTAATTGTTTTTGTAAAATTATTCAAAATAAAATTACAAGGTTTTAACTTTAGAAGGCAATTTAGATATTAAAAGAGTATATCAAATTGATTTAAAAATTGCAAGTGGAATAATTTAAATACCCTAATTAAAAATTGATATTTTATCTTTGGACAATTGTTTCTTTTTTTGAGCTAATAGAAATACAATTTTTATATTAATTACCACATATTTCAGATCTAATTGTTTTTGTAAAATTATTCAAAAGAAAATTACAAGGTTTTTACTTTAGAAGGCAATTTAGAAATCAAAAAAAGAGTATATCAAATTGATTTAAAAACTGCAAGTGGAATAAATTAAATACCCTAAATAAAACATAATAACGTACACTATCCATCATAGACAGAAAGCATAGAATTGTGGAAGAATTTTGTTGGTAGAAAATTCATAAGGATTCTCCCAACGTTGTGCCTTAAGCCTAAGGTGGTGTTTTGCTTAGTACCTTGTAGAAGGCCTAGCCTAGATAAGGTGGCAGACATTTTGTTGAAATGTCTAATCCACGAAATGGGGGAAACTAAGCGGAGATGTATGTAGTTCAAATTTGATGAATTTGATGTTGTTGATGGACCATGATTCATGCAAAGTTGTTGAGGAATGTTGATACAAGTTGGGAAGGCTAATGGAAGTACCTTTGGTAGCCATAAAGATATACAAATGCACAATTCCACAAAAGGTTGGGATCCTTGCAAACCCTGAGCCATGGTAGCAACTACTCACACACATATATCCCAACGAAACCACAATTGATTCAAGATTAGAACAGGTGTTGACCCAATGGTTTAGACATGTGCCACCTTCTTGCCCTTACAAGGTGGTGTTGATATACCATGTTTACGAGACATTTTTGGGTGATCACTTAAAGTTGTTGGAAATCTTCATGGAGTTAAACCTATATACATTACATGGCTATCATTATTATTATTATTATTATTTAACATAAGTGTGGTTTACTGATAATTGTGCATGTGATCTATTAATTGTAGTTTAAATTAATTGTTAAATTTCGTAATCTTACCTTTGCATTACCTATCTATGTAATAACTATGATGGTCGTGACGTTGTCGCGGAAGCACTACCTAGGATCGTTCATGACTGAGTTCCAGGATACTTCTATCAAGGACGATGAGGCGTGGCTCCTAGATTAGGGCAACCCAGAGAGTTTAGCATTAGGGAGCGATTACGATCATCTATACCCCCATAGGATCCCACTCTTCTCAGTCACATTGAACGGATCATTAAAGTTTTGGCTACCTGTTGATCAGATGTGGAGGGTACCTTTTTGTACACCAAAGGTCACTACACATATCGCTACATACCGAAGGATTTTCCATGTTAGACCTCGTCCTAGGAGGAGTCCTAATAGGGCTAGAGAGCATCGTGAAGTTCAATGTCTTCCTCTTCCTAACCCTGTCACCCTTATGTATAGGAAGTAGTGTGTGGCCAACTAAGGAATGCATGTTGTATTAGATCTCCCTCCCCTTTTTGAAGTATATTTTGATGACAGATATACATTGTGTTAACACACACTTACTCACTCTTTTTGAGATACTCTAACATTATTTTGTGCATGGGTTGTAGTGCCATGAGGCACAATACTTTATTTGTGTTGTTTATATTATTCATTACATGTCATTCAATATCTATCTCTCTTTGCGATTTACATTAAGTATTCAAGTTAATGATTTTCGTTGGTTAATAAAAATGCAAAAAATTCATACATGTTTTCATAAATAAATTAATAAGAGTTTTGAATTAAAACTGAATTTTTTCGTATTACGTTGACTAGTATCATTATAGCGACAATGGATCGCTACATTATTGGTATTAGAGTTGGCTATATCTTTTGGGAACAAACCTTTGGGGAGTAGGTTTGTTGTGTCTTTTATTGTGTGTTGTGGAATTATTTCTAAAACGGAATAACTGTTGTTTGTTAAGCCGATAGGTTTTTTATATATTATTTTCAAAAGGAAGTTGATGTTTGTTTTCTAAAATTGTTTAATCTTGTAGGATCGTAATGTGAAGATCTAACAATGCTAAGCCCCCACCCCTACTTCCATATGATCTTACTCAAATAGCTTGCCTTTTGGACGTGATGGTTGCTATTATGGCTCAACAATAGGCTACTATGGCCCAGCAGCAGGGTGCTATGGCTTAACAACACTAGGCTACGATGGCTCAATAGCAGGCTACGATGGCACAATAAGATGTTGCTTGAGTTATCGCACCTCTTAAGTTTCAGGGTTTGGCAGAGTTTAAGAAGAATGACCATCCATAGTTCAAAGGGGAGTTCGACCCAAACATAGGTAACCTCTAGATCAGAGAGTTGGAGAAGATATTTAAGGCCATAGACTATCCGAATGACTGGAAAGTAACTTACACCACATACATGATGATTGGAGAGGCAGAGTATTGGTGGCAAGGAGATAGTTAGTTTATGGAGACACGTGGAAAAGCTATTACCTAAGCAAGATTTAGAGAATGTGTTCTAGGGAAGTATTTCCCAACTAGCACTCATCATGCAAAAGAGAATTTTTAAGGTTATACCAGGGGAGTATGACGATTAATGAGTACACGACGAGTACTTATCCAAATTTTGTTCCTAAATGGCATTTGAGGAATGAAGATGTCATAAGTTTGAAGAGGGACTAAGACATGAGCTTACAAGGATGATCATTCCTATGGAGATTAGAGAGTTCCACATATTGTTGGAAAAGAGTAAGATTGTATAGAGATTAAAAGGCAGTGGTAGTAAAGTCATGAAGACACATGGAGTTGGATCAGCTGGATCTAAGAAGGGGCACCTTTTTGTTTTTTAACTCCTATTCTTGGCAGTAGAAATATCGACCTTGGCCTGCATATTCATTGAGTCACCTTGTTTCGTCTTTTGAAGACTTAGGATTAACCTTCGAGTCCATGGTAGATGCAAATATGGTCATTCTAACAACGTGGTTCAACATGATTTCTGCTGCAAACAAAAACAAATAAGATAATCAAACCATAACAACAAAAACACATAAATAATGTACCCAACACCAATAACCTATATCAACCTACCCATATTTCCTTTAAGCAGCACCCAACAGTCAATGAGACATTTTGTGTCATAATAATTTTTAGGACATCCATAGTCTCCATCTCTTTCTCATTCAACACCAAGTAGTGGAAATAATATGTCTCTACATCATATTCAAAGTGTTTGTTACTCTAATATAGGCAAAAGCAAGGCTAACTTTCCTTTGTCAAAATCACGCTTTCCGGAATCCATTAAAGGATTCAAAATAAGCTTCAATGATTTTCTTCCCTACATCTAGAAGGCAAGCCACCTTTGGCAATCTATTCCCTTACCCTAAGTTGGGAACAACTTGAATAGATGAAAGAATACCCTTGACATGCAAACCAAATCATGCCTGATGCAAAATAGTTCAAACATCTAGATGAAACCCCACACATTGGGATGGAGTTGTGATTAACCAACCATGAGGTGTTGAATCACATTTTCTTTGAATTAAGAGAATGACAACCTGATCTTGATCTTAGTGAAGAAAACTTTATACAAGGGTAAGTAATGAGCTTCCTCATGTCCCCTAGAGCAAATACGATTATTAGAACCTGACAAGTCGAAGGTCCACATGATGTGGTCCTTAAGAGAATAAGTCACCTCTATATACGTCGAACTCAATCACCTCTATATTTAGCAACATAAGAAATGCTAGCAATACTCTCTTAAACACTCTCTTTATTATTGGTTAAAATTTATTGAAAATCACAAATTTTAATAGGTCTCACTTCTCATTTAATTAGTCTCTCTCCTCATTTAGAAGTAGGACCCACCAAAATTTGTAATTTCTAATAAATTCTAACCAATAGTAAAGAGAGTGTTTGAGAGAGTGTTGTTAGCATTGCTCTTACCAACGTTTAAAGGTAAAAGAAACACCTCAAGGCTTGTCGGTTGAATCCTTTTCTTCCTCATCTCTACTTTTGACTTGTTTAGAAGATTCAAGAGTTTGTGAAAACTTGAATAATAGGAGGTTGAAGACTACACCTCCTCTTGAGCTTCATGAACTCAAGAACCTCCCCCTTGAAACCAACCAACCATTGGTCAACTATAGACCAGCAATAACCCTTCTATTTGTCTCTTAGAAAAACCTCTATTAGGGAAGGGTGGCACACTCTTCAAAGGGATGGCACATATAGTCTCCATAACCAAAGGAACTTAAGGATGATTCTATGCCTTGTCAATCGCAAGTCAGTTGCTAGTAGAGAAAAAGGGTTGTTGTGAACAACCCACCCTTGGGGAGGATTAAAAATACCCTTTTTATTCATTTTTGCAAATGGATTAAAGAAAAAAAAAAGATACTTGAAAATAAGCATAAAAAGAAGTTATTTTTGAAGCAAAAAGGTCATAGGCTTCCCTTTTGGAGCAACTAGCAGTGAATGCAACGATGACGAAGCATAAATGACACATAAACACACTCACAAGCACGAGATCATAAAAGGAGCAACACCATAGGGCACGACAAAATGGATTCAAAAAAGAGTTTAAAAGAAGAAACAAGAATGTCAAATGCAAGTGTTAATGACGATTGAAGAACACAAATGAGAGCTCTAAAAAGAGAATATGAACACTTATGATATATGAAAGGTTTTAGAAACCAAATATTGCCTTAACTGGAGGATTTTAAAAGTCACTCATTATGGCTGAGCACGCTTCAAACCCTTATGCCACTCAATAACCCAAAGAAAGTCCTAGTAATGTTTGGACAAATACGAAGGCCATATGGGGGCATTCCACCATTTAGGTCAACCTATTGATAATGCTTGGCCCAACATTGATTAATGCCTAACCCAACACAAATTAGTTACCAAAGGTTGGCCACCATCAGCTTAGAACCTTGGATCTAAAACTCAAACATCAAACAACAAAAAAAACTCTCTTTTTTTCTTCTAAACTACCCTTCATTGAAACTTGATATCAAAAATAAACAAAGATTAATGGAAATAGAATCTCAATTAAATGAAAGATGTTTTAAAAATAGTCCTATTAAATAAGGTAAAATTATTTAAAATTTACTTACATTTGAGACCAACATACAAGTTTTTTTTTTTTTTACTTATATATTGGTAACAAGAGTAAAATATCTCACATATACTTGATAATGGTAGTGTTTTTTAATATCGTAACCGACAGTAGATATTCCTCTCATCATTTCAAGAGCACCATTTAACAACATTATTGATAACCTTAAGTCAATTAGGATATGAAGACCCCAAATCAGCCATGCTAAGGTATGTACACATTTCATCCTTCACCTCTAGACTCTGCTTTTGTTGATTTGAGGGTCGGAGTTCTTGCAGATGAACTCCCACCAGTTGTTGGCACGCAAAGACCTCCAGTGTAGACCATCGCATTCCCCTACACCATCTTGATATGTGATCAGACCTTCTTGGGCTATTGAAGTACAAATCTCAAAGTCAATTCAAGGAAGAAGCAGCCACAGAGAGAGTGGCCAGAGTCAACAAAATAACAAGAAACATGTCAACTAAGCAATTTCGACACAATGAATCTTCTATTTTTCTTACGTATTACATTATGAAATGAAACAGCATAAAATACAGACTAGGGAAGTATATATGGTTAGCCTAAGTGAAATTATCTGGTTCAATCCATTACAATGTCAAACTACCATATTCTACTCACATTTCACCACTTACATAACATGGGCATAAAAATTACCCTGCCATATTTTGCCAAGTGCATCTTATTCCTATCCATCATCTATTTCATCCTGATCCTCCTCTTTCCCTGGTATTTTTGTTGTCAGAATACCCATCTTTGCGAGCAGGTAATTGACAATCACTAACTAAAACCGTCAATCATCTAACTGTCTTTGTCATGACCATGGGTAGTACCGGCATATCTGTTTTCTCAAACTTGTCCATTGAAGAAAAGCCAACATCATTAATATCACAACGCTTATTATCTGAATCCGTTCCAGATGTGTTTTTCTGCTGTAGAAGACGGACGAGGGACCAAAAAACATCTATCCTCGTTACATGTCTGTTCGCCTGTTGCAAAAGGGAAACCAGTATTTAATTTTAGGCCATGTTTGGAATTTCTGAAGAAAATGAAGTTTGCAATGCAGTGAGGTCAAAAGCAGTAAAATCACCACTTCATTGTTCTTGAAAGTATTTGAACGGAGTCCATTGTTTAGAAGTCACAACAATGATAGTTAAAGTCTAATATACATTACAAATTTAAGCTTCAATACTACCCTTCAAATTTTAGTTTGATTGTTATATGAGTCCATGAATGATTTATGTTAAAACAAATAATTTAGCTAAAAATTCATAAGTTACCCCATTTAAATGTTGTGTACTTGTGTTTGAACTCTTAACAACTTACCTCAACAATAAAGCGTGCCCATATTTTATTCTCCCTGATTTCCATCTTTCCTTTCAAGATATTCAACCCAAACCCCCCAACGATGTCCACTATCTCAAGGAAGGAGCCCTGCTCTTCAAAAAGCATCTGCAACCAAGTAATTAATGCCAATGAATTTACTGCCATCAAATCAAAAGAATAGCAGATTGTATGTAAAGTGTAAACATATATACATTCTCATTTTCTTACCTCTATAAGCATTTGGCCAGGTGGGCCCATGTCCTCCACTATAATTGGGCATACCATTGTTTGGCCTTCCACTTCAAATGCACATGTAACGCCACCACCACCTCTTTTGCAATGTCCTACGCTACTGTCTTTTGGAACCTTTCCATTTGCCTGCTCAATGAGCTAAAGATGCAAACAAAACCAATCATATTTGATAAAGAATAATGATGATGAAGAAAGGGTAAGGATGCTTTTTTTTTTTTTTGTCTTTTACTAGGAGAGGATAAAGATCTAATCAATTACCTTTGGCTCATTGGGTTCTTGTAGCTTGTCTGCATACTTGGTGATGCTTTGTAGGAATATCATGTATCTGATGGTTCGGTCTAACAAAGAATCAATGCTACACTGTTTCATCAGCACAACATATGTTACTATATTGCTGACTAAATAATAATCTATCAGTAAACATTTCAGCGGTTAAGATTCTGAATAAATTTGATGCAAATCAAAAGGTTGCTTGTTATCATAAGTACTTTTGAAGGTACATTACTTTTCCACCATTGGGGACGATTCCTCTCAATTCTCCAATGCGGTCTTGAATCTGCTGACGATCTTTTGGTCTCGGTCGAGTTGTTTCGCCCGGCCTAGCCCTCTTCCTGGTGACCTTATTGTGTTCCACTGGCTTTTGAGGCTGTGCATGTGCTGGACCAGTCCTCCCAGTATTACTATTTCTGTCATCAATCCACAAGCCTCCTACTCCTACCTGTGACTTTGTGAATATCTCTTTCTTGTGTACAAGATTGTTTGTCATGTCCAATTTAGGAATAGGCTGCACCAAAGCATGACTTGCCAATTGCTTTGGATTTCTAATCTCTGGTGAATATTCTGTCCTCTGTCTTCTATTGGTTAATTGATCTTCAAAATCAGAACCATTCAAAAACTCTTCAGTTCCTAACTCACAGAATAATCTCTTCCCAGAGCCACCTAATGTACCAACATTCAACCCTGATATGCAATCAGAGAAAGCAGAGTCAGTAGCAGCAGTACTCACCGCTGGTGTAAGCATAGCCATACTGCCCCACCACTCCTCAACTTGGTCACAGCTCAAATCATGTCCCATGCTTTCAGAACTATGCATAACTGTAGATGTTTCTTGACCATCCCAATTGGCTGTAGCTATGATGGAACTATGCGCAGCTTGACAGGTGACTGGAACAGCATCAATGGCACTACTACCAACCAGACCAAAAGACGTGCGATTAAATTCTTGTGACTCATCCAATGCAGTCACTGTTCCACAAATGCTGTGCTCTGGAGAAGGAGCTAACAACTGGCAGAGATCATCCATGAAGAAGAACTTCGAAAATTCTTCTAATGTATCAACTGGATCTAAGTCCTTGGAGAGCTCACGCATCATACTGAAACTACCAGGATAATTAACTTCTGTCACAATACTAGATTGAGCAGAATGTTGGATATCCATTGAATTTCTTGTGTGGTCTTGAAATGGGCCTGTTGGGTCTAACAGTCTATTCACACTATATAATGAGGTCAATTTTGAATCCTGAACTGCTAGTTTGTTAATAGAAAATGCATTTGCTTCTTTACAGTGGACATCCGCAACATCTTGAATCCTTATTTCAGATACCGGTTGTTGCCCCAGTGAATCCAATGATGAAATTTCGCCACTCCATGTGCCAAAACTTGGGTTTCTAGAAATTAAGTTGTTCATAGAATAATCAGTACTATCCCTATCTGAGAATACGGCTTGAGTTTCTATGGCAGGTGCCAATTGGTCTCCAAGGTGAGAGGAAAATCCATGCATGGGTGTCGTCCCTTCTTCAAGAATCATACCCATGGAAGGGAAGGAATCATCAAGACTTGCAGAGGAACAAGAATTTCCCAATAGCATTTCAGAGTTATCACCATGAACAGATTTGAGATTCCAATCACATAAATTTTCAGAAGAAATGGAAGCCAACAATCCATTTAGATCACAATTTTCACGTTCTAGAGATAAAACTGTATTATTTAATACATCAAGAATACCCTCATCTTCTATCCCCCTGAGCAACCTTTCTGTTTGTTCCTCAAATTTCACTCTCTCCATAATCTGCAACAATGAAATTATCATAATCCATTAGCACTAAGGCCTACAGTGGTGGTATAGACTAACATATGTAAAAGATAACCACGTAATTATTGGCCATGATGGAAACAAAATTGAGAGACAACATAAGAGTTACTGGTAATTTAGAAGGCACATGACAATATAAATTAAATGATGAAATAGCTAAGGTGAAGTGTGCGTGCTATCTGGAATTCTATCTTAGGAACAGATTACTCAAATAGTACCTCCAAGTGGAGGCTCTAATATGGTCTCTGGAAATGCTGTTACAGAGGAATATTTCTTCATTCAAAAGCACAATACATAGAATGAAACGAATGAAAACATGGCACTGGACTGACAGCCGACTAATAACACAAGGAAATGAATAAAGAAGATAGGAAACAATATCACCGTGCTAATGTTGTTATTTGTGTTTTCTGATTTACCGTATTGTGCTAGATTGTAGAACATTCCTATGCTTGAATAATGAATACAATTCTCTAGTTCTTAATCCTTCAGATGAAGTGTTGTAAGGTTAACAAGGTTTAAAAAATTAACACCTTGAGAGGATTTCGAAGGATACAGTGCACTACCTTAGTACCCCATAACTTTTAACATTTAGAGATTACTAGAGTTTCAATGCAGACATACAAAATTTATTAGGATTCAGAAATTGAAATTCATCGGGTTCAAAATACTTCTACATGCATGAAGAGTTCAAATTTATAATGCAACTTGATAGCACTGAAAGCCATATGAAGTAAATTAGAATACACAAAAGAGCAGACTTAAGATTCTTAGCTTCTGCTTTAATAATAATTCATTTTCCTTCTTAAACCATCCAGAGTATTCCCCCTGTATTAATTGGCAGATATTGTAATTAATCCTTAACCGAGAGAATGCTTCCTGCATTAGATGTCAGATATAAACCTCTTTGTAATTCTTCGTTATCCATTAATTCATAGTTTGTGCACAAACCAAAGTGGTCATGGGCATAGCCTCATACTTATCATGATAAAAAATGTATATCCAAATCCATTTGCATGATGACATATATTTCAGGCACTTTTGTGATACTAACCTTCTTTTTGGATCCAAATTGTACCACTCCCCATGGTTTAAAAGATATCACCACAACTGTCTGCAGATCAGAATAGTTGTTCAATGTACAACTTCAAGACTTTGAAGAAGAAAGACAATTAAGTATATTACATATGTGCTATTTATTGAGACACGTATTACATGTCACCATGGTAACGTCAACCAAAGAAATTAAGGGAAGAATATATGAAAAAATCTGAGGCATGAAGGTTCAATTATCAAAAACAATTCCTTTCTTGGTGTCTGATGGTACCTTTATCCCAGACGAGAACTGTTGATGCAAACCAGAATCATCCTGCAGAAAGAAAGCAAGTTTTCAAAGAGCGGATGAGAAGTTGAAAAGATACCAATTAACAGTAAAAAAATAATACCTCACACATTTGACCATCTGAGTCCACCCATCTGTGCTTGCCAGTCAAAGCAGCGTGACCAACAATTCTACAAAGGACATAGCAACAAACTCAGTTTTCCTTAAAATGAATCTCTGTGGTGATGACACTGTTGGCTAAATTTAAAAATTGCACTTTATCTGATTGGTTTGGTGAAAACTACGCGGTTCAACAAAGGTGAAACTAATAAAAGAAAAAATTGAGTAGAATATTTATCCTTATCTCAATGCAAAAATAGGAAAAAAATTACTATATTATTAGAACAATATTGAGTGTACCCTTCGCCCATCAAATGAACCTGAGGAACCGTGTTGACAATCTCTTCTCCCAATTGATCTTCACAATATACATCTTCCACGGTCAACAATCTGGAGGTAAGTGATCGTTCTCATATTAAAAATTAAAAATAATATACAAAAGAAAAAAGACATTGTTTATATACTTAATAAAACAGAAAAGAAAAAAGGTTACAAGGAATTTTGTGGATGAATGCGCCAGAAAATGATGTAAGACCAGCCATCCACAGCATAAAGCGTCTTGAGCTTATTCCTTAGAGTTGTAATATTAAGAGGCTCAGCCATTGCCGTTTTATTTGCCACTAACCAAATTGTTACCAATATATCGTTGAATCAACGATCATAAATTTGTGAATTGAATCGAAGCCATTACGCAAACACTAACATAACAAGCTTTCAAGAGTCAACAACGTTGCAGTCTGCAGTGTAGAGTAGAGCACGACACAACAGTTGCTAAGGAAATGAAAAGAATGAAAGAAAAGCACTGATCAAGTGTTGTTGTTCGGTTTGGCTTCTTTTCACTTCACTCATTTATTTATTTGTCTTTTGAGAAATACGGCATTCTCACCTTGCTTTTTCTTGTTCCCGATATCAAATATTCGCATTCATTTACAATGATAAAAAGGAAAAATTTTTCTTCGTATCGACACTAATTGGGTTAAGGTCAATAAATTCAATATTAAATGGCAAATACATATAAATAATTTGAGAATCATGGAGACTAATCAGATGTACATAACCCAAAATTAAGTAGATGGGGGCCGGGGGTCATTGTGTTTTCATCAAGCAAATACGCATTTACTGTGAAGCATTGAAAGTTTCAATGAGATGATTATTTTATGTTTATTATCGTGATTGTATTATAATCTGCATTATTATGCATAAGAAAGCATGACAGCAATATAATTTAGTAACATTAAATTTGAGTATAACTTACTCATAAGCTGCCATATACTGCAAATAGAATCGGGATATATATATATATATATATATATATATATGGAATTTGCTAACATACATCTACTTGATTTTTAGTTTGAGTACATTAGTAAATTATAATTAAAGATTATCTTAAAATATACCAACAGTATAGCTTGTTAACATATTCTAACTAAAAAACAAATAGGTATACGTTAGCAAATGCTTGTAAGGTTTGCTAACTTAGACCAACTTATTTTTTAGTTGAAATACGTTAACAAGTTATAACTAAGAATTATCTTAAAATACACTAAAGATGTAATTTGTTAATATATTCCAACTAAAAAATAAGTAAGTGTATGTTATATATATATATATATATTATCATTATTTTATTTATAACAAATACTTCATCAGCTGATGATTTTTAAAGTATTTTTAAACTTTTCCTTTTCATATGTAAGTTTATTTTTATGACTTTAATATTGATTAATTATATGCTCATCATGTTTTTTCCCCCACAAATAGGGCATTCAAACTTCATCGTAATGAAACTGATAGGATCATCAAGATACACAAGCAAAATCGTGGAACATTAGTTGATAAGTAGTACCTTTTTTCTTGGGTAAAATCTGCAAAGAAATTTAGAAGCAATTTTTTTAATTTTTTTTTGTGATGTTTCATTTAACAAACCTAACAAATGAACCTGCATCTTGCTTTTTTCCTTTGAATGTGACAACTGCTCATAAACATGATCCACGTGTTGTAGTCTTTCGTAATTTTCACGTTTGGTAGTACACGAAAACTGCACTTGTGACTTGTCTGATCATTCATAGCAGAGTGTATAACACTATATAACTTCGTAGTAATTATATTCTTACATCACTTTCTCTCCAATCTTATATTTATACTATTTTCTGTTTATATATCTGTATTTTATTTTTTCTTATCACATTGCTTACTATATCTACTATTTTTTGTTTTTGTCTTTTTTTTCTCTCTCTTTTCTTACTACTCAAATTCAACTCAAAATAGAGTGTAAGTTTATATTTTTCTATAACTTTCACTATCTCATCATACCTAATTAATGAAGTGACATCATGTCAAAACAGATAAATACATCGGATATGTAACTATGATGAAATTGAAGCACATATACGTACTACAAAGTTATCTACGAAAGAAGGTGTGAAAGGTGATCACCGGTCAATACCACTTATCCTCTTAATTCACTGTTGATGATTTATACTAAAATAATGAATTTGTTATTGGATTTCCTCGTAACTTGGAAGGCGCACCATGATACTTTATGCATATAAAACTTGAATATTTTATATCTTCGCACCATATGTATCCTTTTATCAATCTTCTTAGGCCATCTGCAACGCGCACCAAATTACCGGTTCTTCCAAATAAGAAGCGGTGCTTATTTGAAATCATGCATTACAGCAAAATCTTATAAAGGACCGGGTGCTTGTATAAGTACCGGTTTCTATTTGTTATGGTGGGTCCACATATCAGCTTTATTTGTTTTAAGAGAGTAAAAACTGATTTGAAAACTAATTTACTTTTAACTTAATATAAATTATTGATGAAATGTATGGATGTGAGGTTATTGGTGAGACCCATTTGGCAAATTTTTTAGAGTTGTTGGATTGAAAAGATAAAGTGTTTATGAAATGCTTAAGTTAAAACAGGTAAAAATGAGTGATGTGTATAAGAAGGACCCACTTAAGAACTCCAAAGAATGATGTTAGATTGCAGATGTTCTTACTTACTAAATCTATTAAAGGGATGAATAGTATTATCAAAAAAAGAAAAGGATGAATAGAAATAATATTATAAAAAATATAGCGTTCTTATAATTTATAGCTATCTCTTTAATGACACTAGTACATATGTTATATTACTTCATGACATGGGATTTATGGGTATAGAGAATTATCAAACCAAATATTTTGGTTCGATTTTTTAAATTGTTTGGACAGAACTTAACCTAACTTGATCAAATCCATTATTCTTTAGACTGGGTAATAGATTTTATTGTTAAACTTGTGAATCCAACCAACCAATTGATGTGATATTTTATTTTTTTAATTTAGTATTTATATATATTTTTCTTCGGTAATATCTTAAAACACAAAAAAATAAAAAATGAAAAACAGTCAAACATACACACGAGCCTACGATTTCAATCTCTCACTCATATTAGATTTCTCATTTCTTGCTATATTGATTTGGCTGATTGCTTTATTTACTATATTCTTTTGTTTATTTTTTGTTTATTAGATGTCTTACTTATTTATATGTTATGTTAATATCAACTAACCATTTTTTAAAATAATAAGCATTGCCCGAATAAGTCATTCCTTAACAAATAATCGAAGTGTATGATTTAAGTATATGAGGTTGATTTGTCTAACCAAAGAACAAATATCAAAATCATATTCTGAGAAAAAAAATTCACTTGAAAAAAAAAGAAGAAAAAAAGTTATATACAATTATTTAAATTTATAGACAACCATATTTATTATGGTTATATCCAATGGAGTAACATTTTTTTTTCCAATTTTATTCCCACAATTATTTATTAAAATGATAATTAGGGAAAAATTACAATTTTTTAGAAATTTTAAAATAATTTTTAATTTTTTGTACTCAAAGACCCAACCCAGACTAATCTGTTATTAATTGGGTTTGTTCAGTCCGAGTTTAATAAAAAAATTACATAAATTCAACTCAACTCAACTTAGACTATTTTAATCAAATTTGACTAAATCTAATCCAAACCAACTGTGAACACCCCTATTTCATAATCATGGAGAGATAAGATAATCCATCCTTCCATCATATTAGTCACAAACTTTTAGTACAGTGGTTTACAATAATATTCTTGTAGAGAGAATAACATCATATTAATGCATGTCGCAACCTATATATTGAATTGCATGTTGGGGTATCCTAGGTGAAAATTATAGCTAGAAGGGGGAGAAGACAATTCATTATTCATCATAACAGAAGCAAAGGCATTGGTTTTGGTGCGGTCGCTAGAACTAGCATGAGTAATATGTGCATGGGGTCCCCCTAAATCGAAATATTCTCTTTGTGGGATGAGAATCTTGACTCTTGGGCCAGTACCTACCACCTCATCTATTCCTTTTACTTCCTCATCACTCCTCCACTTTCAAAATATGGTGCCACAAAACAAGGAATGCATGGCAACATCTCACTTTGCTCTTAATGTTCCTCTCTAAGATGTCATCATCGCCAGGCCAATAAACTAAAAAGAAGCCGAGTTTGTGTCCATCTCATCTTAACCTTATTACACCACATTACAGTTGCGGAGGACCATCTACTTCCTTATTCTGTAAGTATAATATATAAAAGGAGTCTTTTTTTATCGCGTGTATATAGGCATGGGATGTAAAAATATTAATACATCTTATTAAATATTTTGAAATAATTAAAGAAAGCTAAACATTAATTAAACGATTTTTTGTATTTTTCCTAAAAATAAATGTTTATTAAAATGAAAAAATCATTTAATTTTTAACACACACACACATATAATATGTGGAGAATATGTGGTCGTTGACAAAAAAAAATTAAATAGCGACATACACAAATCCAAGATATTTGTCGAGCATTATTGGGGTATTCATCCAAAAGTGTCATTTTTGAACATTCATATTGCTTTTGTTCCGTCGCTAGCATTGATTGAAAATCATAGGCATGTTCGAGTTAACTCTTTCATCTCCTATGCTTAATCAACAATTCCATTTATTTTAATTTTTGGCTTGAGGGGGTTAGGTGTACGTGTCACATAAGAGCCATTAGCAAGACGGAAAGTTTTGCCTTTATTATTGATTGTTCCTAATTTCATGAAAGCCTTTCTTTTATGTAAGCGAGCTAAGGCCTATAATTTTGTTCCCTTGGGCCGGCACATGCTTCATCATTTGAGAGGCAAGTCAATGGCATCAAGAAGTTCTGCCCGTCTTTTCCATTTGTCAATTATGTTCACGTCATGCATCCGGCTTGCGTGTTTTTGTGGTAAAAATCTATAAAGTTACACCTTTACTATAATCACATTTGCAGAACTCTTTGCTGGAGGTTATAGATGAAGAACTAAGACCATTAGGTCTCATTCTAGTATCCTATCTTTGTTAAATTTCAAATTAATTTGAAGTGATGTTATATTTGCCTTTATTATCCAATATTACATGAACAACACACTCTTGACATTAATTTTCAGGCTTAGTAAGCTTTTCTTTTCTATTCAATTAATACTTGTTTTCTCAATTTATTTCACACATTGCAATATTTCAACTATGTAGCCAATAAAAAAGACAAGAACTTGTTAGTCACAGATTGTTAGTTTACTGTTAAATATGCGTTCAACCATCTCTTGTCCCAAGCAAATCCTCAGAGGCCCAGTAGTATTCTCACTAATATTTTTAAAGAATTCAGGAACTGTTATGCTTCCCAAAAAAGGCTCTCTTTCTATTGGCTTCTCTTGTTGGATCGGTGGCCCACAAGGATGAAACTTTTCAAGAGGAAGATGATTTCAGATACGCCACTCACAATGTGTGGATCTAGATAGGAGACATCACAACACCTTTCCTTCACATAGAGCATGGCATCTCCAGCGTGGTCCTCCTTTTATTTTTTTTTTGTTTTTTTTAATTATTGAGATCACTTTGTTCAGCAAAGTAGGCTTCTGAAAGGTGAGAAGATTAAATATATTTGGCAACTTCTTTAACATGCATGTAGTACTTTGGTACATTTGCTTGTTATGATTTGTCTTGTTTGATAATGGAACAGTTGATGTGATCTTTGTATTGAAAACCTGGTAAAAGTTCGGTCTTGCGGTTGGGTGATGGCAAAATATGGGGGTTATGTTCAATGTTTCTCTCAATGGTGCATAAACCCAGTGCCATGCGTTCATACTCTTTATCAAGCCCTTTTTTAATTGGTTTTCTCCTGATGTAAATAAGGAGGAGTATCGCTTATACCCGAATCAATAAAATTTCTTTGCTTATCGAAAAAATGGAGAAATGGGAAAATTTCTTTTCGAAGATTATAAAAATAAAATAAAATTAATGAATGCCAAACTTTTGAAATGTTCTTTCATTGAGTTACAAAGAGTTTTCACTATTAAAAATTTATAATTTTCTAGCAAGAATTTCCTACAAATTTTGCTATAGATGTGTCTATAATATGATTAGGAAAACTTTCAGGATACATATCTTATGAATTTTCTTGCATATTGAAATCTGTAGGAAAAAAATTGAATATTAATTTCTTTTAAAAACCCATAGATTTTTTTGCATGTAATTTTCCTACAAAATTTTCCACCAATTTTTTTGCAAAAAAATCCCCTCCAATTTTGTTTCAGATTTGTTTGCTATATGTCTTTTTTTTATTCTGGATTTAAATTTGCAAGAAAATTCCTAAAATTTTTTAAAATATTTTTACAAATTTTCTTGCAAATTTAAATCTACAAGAAAATTTAACTATTTCTCTAAAAATTTATAGGAATTTTCACAAGTAAATTTCTTACGGATTTTTCTATCACTTCATTTGCTGGTTTAGAAATCTATAACTCTTACCCTTATTTACAAATATAGTTTTTATAAAAGATATATAACAAATGCATTTCGAAATAATATAAGCTGGGTAAGATGTTGGAGTTAATGTAGTTTTCAAATAGCCAGTAACATTAAATATTTCATTATCTCTATTTATATTTGTTCTTCTTTAGAAACGCTGAAGACATCTAAGAGTATTTCTTTAAAAAAAAAAATGAATGATGAAATTGCACATTAATAATTTTGAACATTGTCTTCATCTTTTATGATAAGAGGTACTTTTATTTCTCGAGTTAACAGGAATGAAAGTAGATACAATTTTTCATTCTTAAATGACACATTAGCTTTAACTAAATGATTATATTATCATGTTTACTTTTGTGTCAAAGATAGTTCCAGAAAATGTTGTGTTTTTAAAATTTAACCTTGATGAATTGTCTCATTTTGTTTGACAATAAAAGAATATTCAATAATCTTAAGATAAAATAGTCTTTAGACTTGCTATTAGATTGCCAAACAGTCATAGAACAGTAATGTCTTAATTGCATATGATCTTAGAATGATCTTCACGAGACTATATATTTTTCGGGTAGATGGGTTGTCACTTTTTGATCTCTATACACTTAGGTTCTCTTTGGATAAGAAACGAAATAGGGAAGAAAGAAATATGAGGAATAGAAATACAAATGAAATATGATAAAGAAGATGTTTATCTGAATGAATCAAAATAAGAAATGTAGTGTAAAATTTTCTTTCTACTTGTTAGGATATTTGAGTGAAAGAGAGAACGGAAAGAAATAAAAAAATTATAAAATTAAATTTAATCTCCAAATATCAAAACTTCTTATCTTGTTTTTTAACATAAAATTATTTTTATTATTTACATTATAAAAAAAATTATTTGATTTTTAAAAACTAAAAAAATACAAGTAACTATTCCCTCCCCCCCACCATTTCACGTCTCTTTTGGTGGGAAATGTTTTTGGTGGGACATACCTACCAATTTTTATTTTTGTTGTCCCACTTTTTGCAGCATATCCAAACTAGGTGAATATTCTATTTCTTTTCTAGTTCTCACATTTTTTACTTTCATCATGTAGTTTTTGTTATCCGAACACGGTTAGAATAAACACATTAGCCTTTAATTAATACTTTTATTCATCTAATTATTTCAAACAGTTGTCGCATGATTTTAGAATGATGCTCATAAAATTGTATATCTTTCAATATGATGGATTGCTACTTGTTGGTCCTTCACTTAAAATAAACACATTATCTAATTACTTTGTTGACCACTAAAACTGTAAAGTTTCATTTATCTTTTCCTTAACAGTTAATAATGCATAGATCGTATTTCATTCAAGATAACTTTACAATTGATCTAATTTATAATCAATAATTAAAAGTGTTAAAAACGGATATTTAAAATGTAATAATTGTATAAATTAATTTTATTTTATTTTTAAATCTTTAAATACTCTTCTTAAATAATTAATTTAATAATTCATAGTAAATATTATTCATAAAAATATGCTAACATAACTTTTACCACTACTGTAGAAAACATTTTTTATATTAGTTAAAAAAGGCTTTTTAAATCAATTTTACAACCGATTTAAATACAAGTGATATAAAAAATGTTATCATTTAAAATCGTAAGTTGAATTAATTTAAAAAATACTTTTTAACTCGTTTCAGTGGGGAACCGATTTAAAAAGCGTAATTTTAAATTAACGTAAAAATTAATAACTATGTCTATATACTTGCTCCAAGGGCAGAATCACATTGTTATGTCAAAAAAAAGCACAATAGATACAATCCAAAACAAACCATAATAAATCAAATCAAAAATCACTAACCCACGAATGTGCTGCGAGCTACTCACAGAATACACGAAGTTAGCTTTCCCTTCCATGAGTGCACGAGTTCCAACAACAACAATAACAGCCTTGTTGCGTGAGTTATGAGCTTGGAGAGAGTTTGAGAGCTACAAACAAGGCAAGGGATATGGATGAGGAAGGATGAGCTTCGAACAACTAATAATGAACCAAATCAAAAATCACTAACCCACGAGTATGCTTCAAGTTGCTAATAGAGCACACAAAGTTAGCTTTCGCTTCTATGAGTGCGCAAGCTCCAACAACGGCAATGACAACCTTCTTGCGCGAGTTACGAGCTTGGAGAGAGTTTGAGAGCTACAAACAAGGCAAGGGATATGGATGATGAAGAACGAGCTTCGAACAGTGAGGGTTCTTTATGCGAGGAGCTTTGAATGGGGTAGAAAATAGTGGAGGTGCTTTGAATATGGCCAATGGATATGGGTGAGGAAGGAGGATTTCAAGTAAAAGATATTTGGACAAGCAGAAATGAAGGCATGCATGCACATAAAATATATAAGAAGCCACTTTTTAAATCGGTTCAGCTAGAACCAATTTAAAAAGTGACCCGTATTGTCTATTTTAAATTCAAAATATTGTTTTTAAACCGATTGCACTTGAACTGAGTTAAAAAAGCTTGATTAAATTTCAAAAATGTCACCATGTTCTTATTCTAAACCGGTTCATTTTAAACCAAGTTAAATTCATGCTTTAAAAAGTGTTTTTTGCAGTAGTGTATGTATAAAAATAAAAGATAAGAAAAGATGAAATGTTCAACTAAACACGATCTTTTCATTTAAAAAATATAAATAATTTCTTTTTGAAATTTTTTTTGTAACATCGTATTTTTTCCTATTTTCTTAAATAGCATAAATAAATAAATTAGTATTTTATTTTACTTGCTATTATTTTAATTATTTGTTTAATAATAGTGTTTGCAATTATATTTTAACTAAGTTAAAATAATTAAAATAAAATTATACTAATTAGTTTTGAAAAAATATCATGGATTTAGCTGAATTAAAAATATTTGTAACGATTAAAATAAAATTTAGTAAGCTCATATTTAAAATACGTTGTTTAATAAAAAATTTTGAATTATTGTCTGCTTATGAAAATATATAATTGAGAACTAAATTAATTAATTAAGAGTTAAATTAAGTTAATTAAGTAATTGGGTTAGTATTAGATTGGTTGGGTTTAGATACATAAATTTCCTTTTCTTCTTCTTCTAACCCCAAAACTAAAGCCCAAAAAAAATAGTGTAATTATTTATTTTTCTTTCTGTTGGGCCAACGGGGATTCATCTAGGACCCTGTTATTCCCACACCCCACTTTTCGCTTTTTTCACCCCAACTAGTGTTTAGTATTTTTTGTTTTCAAAAGTACCCATTAAAGGAATCGTGTTTCCATAGTGTTAGTGGTGGGTACGCCCTTAGCACATAATGGAAACATTTTCATTATGTATCTATCCCAAATACTTCATAAAAAGGTGTTTTTGTTATGTATTTGTAAATTAATTGTTTATATTTATTAAATTCATTTTTTTTAGGGACAACTTTAATGGTTCACTGAAGTGTGAGTAGGAGTATGCATTGAATCGGTACGATCTGGACCCTC
Organism: Spatholobus suberectus; assembly: GCA_004329165.1. Lineage (NCBI taxonomy): Eukaryota > Viridiplantae > Streptophyta > Magnoliopsida > Fabales > Fabaceae > Spatholobus > Spatholobus suberectus. Next base: position 57,849,027 of record CM014737.1, on the reverse strand, counting down.
GATTTATTGTGTGCAATCTCGATCATTTCTTTTTTTGACACATAAGACATCGCTTTTAATAATTCTCAAACGTGTGAACAAGGCATGCGTTTGAATCGGTGTGATCCAAACTCTTGATTCAATTGGTGCAATCTGGACCATTTCTTTTTCTAACGCATAGGGCATCACTTTAAATGATTTTATAAAGCGTGAACAAGACACGCACTTGAATCAGTGCGATCTAGACCCTTGATTTAATCGGTGCAATCTCGACCATTTCTTTTTCTGATGCACAAGACAAAGCTTTTAATGATTCTTTGACACGTGAACATTATTTGTACTAGTATAAGATAGATGTGTACTCTGAAGCACTTAACAATGCCTTTCTTCACAGTCTTCTTCATTTCATTTTGTTTCTTCTCCTTAGAAGATGGACAAATTTCTTCTTGTGGTATATTATGATAACCATATGATAACAACATCTGAAGGAGTCTTATTTCCATGTCCTCATGATCTTACTTTTCTTAGGGTCGTTGAGAGCATGACGAAATCGCGTTTCCATAGTGTTAGTGGGGGGTGCACCCTTAGTACATAACGGAAACATTTTTGTTATGTATTTGAAAACTAATTATTCATATTTATTAAATTCATTTTATTTGTTTTAGGGACAACTTTTAATGGTTCACTAAAGCATGAGCAGGGGCGTGCATTTGAATCAATGTGATTCGGACCCTTGATTTATTCTTGATTTATTGTGTGCAATCTCGACCATTTCTTTTTTTGACGCACAGGACATCACTTTTAATGATTCTCTGACGTGTAAACAGAGCATGCGTTTGAATCAGTGCGATTCAAACCCTTAATTCAGTCGGTGCAAAGTGGACCATTTCTTTTTTTGACATATAAGACATCGCTTTAAATATATTTTGACACGTAAACAGGGCACGCACTTAAATCAGTGTAATCTAGACTCTTGATTTAGTCAGTGCAATCTCAACCATTTCTTTTTCTGATGCACAGGACAAAGCTTTTACTAATTCGTTGACGCGTGAACATTATTTGCACTAGTATAAGAGAGATATGTGTTCTAAAACACTTAACATTGTCTTTCTTCATAGTCTTCTTCATTTCATGTTGTCTTTTCTTCTTAGAAGATGGACGAATTCTCTGCTGTTACAATAGTAACATCTGAAGGGTCTTATTTTAATGTCCTCGTGGTCTTTTGGCCAATAAATAATTATAAAAGCAAAAGTGATGGCACCACCACATGGACAGAAGAAAGTTAAAATAGACCAAAAAAAAAATGAAGAAACTTTTCCGCAAGCGAGCACGAGAATATAATTCTGATGATGAAAAAGACGAGGCCATTGTCCCTGCTATCGCCAATAAAAGAAATGAGGTGGATGACATGGAAAGTGAAGATCTGTCGGAAAATGAAGGAGCAGCGGGACGGCAAAAAACGTGAGGAGAAGATGATATTGAAATTCAGCCGGGAATATTTATTATGAAGAAGAGTGTTTCTGATGACATGTTGGTAAGTCACACAAAAGGTTATGTTTATACGGAGCATTGGAAAACTCGTTTTTTAAGACTTGGATAACTCTGTTTGTCAGGGCACAAGAAACTTGTTATAGACAAACAGGCAAGGCCAAGGTAGATAACGAACAGCCTGCTTTACGAGATAATTATATGCTGACAAGTTCCAAGACTAAAGGATTGGGACAAAATGCCTGTAAGTAATCCTTTGAAGTTGTGGCAAGTTACTTTTATCACACACCTACCTTGTACTTAATATCATTTTGCATACCTGCTTGTATCAGATGACATTGGAAAGATTTCTGAAGATACCAGTTCAGATGAAGATTAGTGTTTTTAAAACTCAAGCAAGCAGCATTGAGATATTTATGGTGGGACAATCTGTAAAATTTTGAATATTGCAACTGTTATAGTTGTTATTAGCATAGGAATATCTTACCCATACATTTTGCTGTCAATGCTGTGCTACTAATACGTGTAACGAATCCCTGGTTCGGGATTTAAAATATTAGAAATCTATTTACCTATTACATTTCTCTTCAGTGGGTTAGAAAAGAATGGACTAGTGGCAAACTTGCACGCTGATTGCCTAAAATTTGGTATATGTGCGTATGTATACACTGAATAACATTTACTGAACATGTTGAATCAGGTTTTTCTATCTTTTCTTTCCCTGTTATATTAGGAAGGGGATTCTCTCCAGTAATATTGAATCGAAAGTTCAGAAAATATCCAGCATAGTCAAAGTTTGAATATTAGGAAGGCATCTTCTGCCCACATAATGTTGGAGTCAGAATCAAACTTAGCAAATGCGATCGTTACTCCATTGGTGTCCCTTCAGGAATGCTTGAAAACGCAATGCCAAAATGTATTACTTAAAAGCGTACAGTTGTCCCATCTAATGTCCTCGAAATATAACTTTGGGACAGAACTTTCAATAAATGTAAGAACAATGAATTGATATTGTTGATTGCAAAGAAACTGCATTCCATATTTTAGTTTTCATATAATTCATTTTTTTCGTCCTTTGTACAACTTAATTAGTTATTTTTTGAAAGAAAAAATTATAAATTATCATTACTTATCATCTGTAAATCTCTAGAGACAACATTAAAAATTATTTGTTCTTAAACACTAGGAAACATGAAGAAGTTTGATTGAAAAAGTACTTAAACTTTTTAGCCTAAAGAGATTTATGAAAAAAGTACTTGGGTTGGTAAGGATAACCACCTTGTACCTTGGATCGTCTATTAGTGAAAATCACGACTTCTTATTAAGGATTGGGTCTTGTGTTCCACCTTCCTTCCCTTGATCTATTATACTAACAACTGAGCTTGAACTGTGATTTTATAAACTAAATTCTTTTAACAAAAATTCATTTCAAAAGACATGTTAATAAATTCTTTTCAAAAAACCATCGTCCAACAATCACACAATATTTCAACTAGCTTATTATTTTAATCGAACATTAAATCTTCAATCTCTTGGTTCTTTATACATTTTTTTTTCTTTCACTCCTATAGCTTTTATACCCAGCACGAAAATTGAAAGATTATCTCAGAAAAATAAATGTCTTTCTTCTCTCTTTTAGGTTAATTTACAGACAATATGTATTAATTAATTGTTTTAATTCTGATTGCCAATCACACATAATTAGAGGCCAATTATAACAAATTATTACAATAATCCTGAAATTAACTCTTTCGAGTAATTTTATTTTATTTAAAAAAAAAAAAAAAACATTTGGCTTTCTTGTCTTATTAGAATTTTGCTATTTATTTCACGCATTTAGCCTATAAATAATATTTATTCATATCTTCTTTATTCAATCAAAAAAGCTCAGCTAGGCAAACCAGAAATGACAGGACAAACTAAAATAGAAATTCCAAACCCGAACAAACGAGCACAATAAGGAAGCTTAGTCTTGGATTAGATGGCAGTAGAAAGTCGTCCAATACAATGAGAACATTTGATGGACCACCCAACAATGCAAGAATCAATGCATGCCCAATTTCTAAGAAAAAAACCAGAACTTCACAACTCCCTAGCAGCATTTGCCCATGACACTAAACTTTATGCGCTTCTAATTATCGGGCGGTCTTCTGCGAGTTAAAATGAAGGAATAAAGTATTTGAAAACACAGGACAGGAAACAAATACATCATGTGCATAACGGAAATGTGCCATCGCGTCGCCGATTTTTGGAGGGGTCATAAATTTGGATTGAAGACAATTAAAGAAGGGGATGAACCGAAATTATTATCTGGGTCAGAAATTCTGAAGCAACTTCATGACATGAATGTAACCTTTGAAAGCGTTATTATGTATAGTAGAATCACGTCATTTTAGTAATAAAAGAACAACAAAATGTTTAGATATTACAGAAATTATAAATAAAAATAGAATAAAAGAAGAAGTTAGTATATTTACCTAAACAAAAAAAAAAAAAAAAACCTAAATAATAAAAGAATAAATTACATTGACATCCCTTGAAATTTTTTAAAATTACATGATACCTCTTTTTTTTATCTCAACACTAACCTCCTTAATTATTTAAAAAATATTACACTAACATTTCTTATATATTACACTAACTCCCCTATAAGGAAAGTGTTTATAAACATTAAAAAAACAACAATATTATGTGCAACCTAAAAAAACTCCAGAAAATGTCAATATAATTTACTCATAATAAAATGATGAAACAAGCAAGACAATTTTATGAGAATTCTGAAAGGTAGGTCTTTTCTTTAAGTACTATGATTTCTGACAACACAAACCAGAAGCCCAAAATGGCTCTAACTCTTGATCAGCCCGCTAACAACTGAAAAAGAGACATGAATAAAGAGAAAAAAAAAATTGGCAGTTTGCAATATCGTATGTGAAAACCATTTCTCCGCGTGCTTCACTTACCATCTAGAATCCTATTTAACCTTTTACACGAAATTAAGGGATTTAGAGATAAATAATTTTGGAAAAATATATTTCTATAAAAATAAAAAGGGGAGAATTGTGAGAATTTATAACTAAGAATTTAATTAGAAAATTTTATAGCTATAAGGATATAGTTAGTTTTAAAATACAAAGACTTAATTAAAAAATTAGTAAAACTATAAATTAATACATTTTAAACTGTTAAAGAATATATAATTAATTCAATTATAAAGTTATTATAAAATAAATTAACATAAAATTATTTAGTAGTTAATTTAACCACTTCTGTTCATAAAATCACAAAAATGCATTCAAATCGAGTTACTTATACATAGTTTTCGATAAATTGCAAAATTGTATATTCCCATGTACGACGGCTGAGACGAACAGCAGAAAAATGTCATCCAGTTACCAAAAAGTAGTCTCTATCCACAAAATATGTTTAACTATAACTCACTTTCCTAGGATGATTGGAGTATCTTCTTATAATCTTGGAATGTGCCATGGAATGGTGTCACTCTTCCTTCGGATACAACCCATAGTTCCTCCACGCTTCCAGAGATGAGATGCTCATCGTGACTCACCTGCCAAAACAGAGACATCAATTTAGATATAAGATTGTTTAGAGCACTCTAATCAAATAATACTAAAAGAATATGGTGTCAGAGGGAGAACTAAACATACCATGAGAATGCCTCCTTGGAACAGCACAAGACCTTGAATAAGCGCCTCAACAGCATCCAAATCCTACAACATATTACGTTCTCAGTCAATTTTGAATTTATGTTCTATGGTCACCTAAGTCACAATACACGGTACAAGCTGAACTGTAACTTCTTTGCAAGGTTCAATTTGTTATAGCAGGAGATGAATTCATGATAGTGAAGTGTTGCACTTGGTTATAAAACAAGATATTATAGGTTTTTCGTAAGGCTATAAGTCCATTGGCCTAATCTCATTAGATCACGCATTGAGCAGTGTGTGCCTGGCAACTACGACCCTAGTGCTATATTCCAAGAAATCCGCCTGAAAATTGAAATTGTCTATCTACATCCAATTTGTTTTGCAAATGTCTCGTTGAGACAAATAGTTTAATGGGTGGACCCCAGAAAGGAAATTAACAAATAAAAATGCCCAGGAATATTCCTGTTAAGGGATTTCAATCGTATTAGTACTATAGCTTTTACATGACTGTCATTTTAGGAGATAAAGACAGCAGTTACTAAAATGTGAGATTCAGTGCAGGAAATGTAGTTTGCTTCGGACAGGGCTTAATTGAGATGATCCATAAAACCCCATAGCACCTTCAGCTATTTTCTCCTCACATAAGTTGTTCGAATACGATTTTAAAAGAGAAAATAAGCACAACCATGACCAAAAACAAAAACAAAGACTCAATAGACACATCGTAATTTCCCTGCAACAAATAAGAGAGTAAACTAGTTGCTATTGGTCCACTAGCCCACCAAGAAGCAACAAAGACACAGCAGCATACCAGATGATTGGACGGCTCATCAAGCAATATTATGTGTGGCTTCTTAAAAGTTATCTTTGCAAAGGCAACCCTGCTTTTCTGACCACCTAGTAAAGCATTTAGAGAAGTCAAAAAATACAATTTATAACAGAAAGGCACATCTATATAATATATATCCATTGTAACTCACAACACCCACCGAGTGTCCCAACATATATTATTGCTGTTCTAAAAGATCATTAACGAATTGTTTTTGAATTATGATGACTACATGAACTATGAAGACGATACCTGACAAAGTATACATTGGCTGCAGTGCAAGATTTCCAGTTACACCAAAAGAACCTAAGTGAGCTCGAAGCTTCTGTTCTGGAACTCCCTGCAGAAAAATTCAATAATATAATTGCAAGTACAGGTACTAAATAACTTTGACAAAAACACCGTGTTACAGCCTAGCATCCACTATAGACCTGACCCTCCCCCCCTGCCCCCGCGGGTTTTTTTTTTTTTTTTTTCCAAAAACAAGTAAATTGTCACCTTGCCAACAAAAATTATAACATCTGCAATCAAACACAAATACTCATGCATTTATCCATGAAAAGAGGAAAAATTGAGAATTATCACTTTTCAGTTTTCACATATACACACAATTGAATTGAATCTAATATACTGCTCATCCTTGCATTCTTCCCAAGGTTTCAAATCTCATTCTGCATCACAACATGCAAAACATAGGTAGTCGGCACAACTGCATTAATACACAATTGCAGACCACATTGACCCACAATGTAACCACAACCAAAATTTAAATCCTTGATTCTTCCCATAAAAGAAGTCAGTGATCAGAAGGATGGGACCTCCGATAGTAAAGCACTCACTTTAGTCAGTGATTAGAAGGATGGGAACTCCAATAATCAAGCATTTAATTTAAGATTAACTCCCATATAACATTCAGAAAACAGTTAATTATCACTGAATACAAGGAACTCACAGGATAGCAGCGCATCATATACAGAAGAGGATTTGAGGATAAGTCCAGTCCATCAACATGGTGCTGACTGAACACTGCTATACGAACCTGTAGACAGTAGCAATGTGTAATTAATGATCCAAAATAATATTAAAGTATGAAAAGACATCATTAAGGACGGATGTGCTGCCACTCTGATCATTCTAGTTCCTGAGTGTCATGTAGTAACTAGTAAAATAGATTACCGTTTTCAAATCATAGATAAACTGGTTTTAAAATTTACATCTTATTGGCTGAAACCAGAAAATACTGAGATTTCAGTTGTTGACACTATCATGGATAAAAAAAATATAGCCAATACATGTAAAACAATGATTACCAAGTCATCTAAGAAGCAGAAAATAAAGTATAAAACATTTAAAGCATGTCATGGAGGTGAGGCAAACAGAACTTTTATTAATGAAGTTCTAGGACAATTTTATCAATGTAATAGTTACCTTAGCAGAACGGAAGACAGTCCCAGAACTGGGCTGTAGTTCCCCAGCAATTAACTTAAGTATAGTTGATTTGCCAATGCCATTTGGTCCAACCACTGCAAACATTGAGGATATAATCTTCAACACAAACAATATGGCAGTCATGTCATTATTTTAACAACATTCTCCCACATACACAGGTTTATTTACTACTAATTTACCAAAAGATGCAACCCAGGAATGACATGTCCACCACATATAGTCATAACTCATACAAAGCTGAGCAATTATAAAAATGAATACTATATGATGCTAATATAAATTGAACCAAAATATCTATAACACAGCAAGAATTCAAAAGGTATGAGAGAAAAATCATTCTTGGGACAATGATAAGCATTCTTACTTGCAATACGACTGTCGAGATCAATCCCAAAGTTCAAATTCTTAAACAGAATGGGCCCCCCAGGATAACCAAATGATGCATCACTGCACACATGATTGAAAATTTTCAATTTAGGTCACAGATAAGGCCTAAATGTTGTATGTGACAAACTTTATATTTTTGTATTCATTGGTTCGTATAAATCAATATTGTCCACAGAGCAAGTAAAAGAAGGGACTTATGTTCTACCTGAAACTTATTATTGGTGGGCCAGGTCTATCATCTGGAGTGGGGAACTCAAATTTGTAGCTATATCCCACCAGAAAAAATATATAGTTAAAAACTTAAACAAAGCTAAACAGAGAAACATGTTTTGGTATGATGAGCAATTAAAGAATAGCAGTTCGTACTCAGGATCATTAACAATTTCATCTACATGACCCATTCGCTCCAAAGCCTGAAACATTTTTTTAAGGAAAAAAAAGGTTTCAGATACGGAAATACCAAATTTAATGATTTATAGGAAGGTAATCTGAAAAACAACCAAACCAGGGAGCAACTAAATAATACAAAGAAGGTATGATGTACACACACATGTACGTGCATGACTTTTGGGGCATTTGATTTATAGGAAGGTAATCTGACAATAACAAGTACCTTGATTCTAGATTGAACAAGTGATGCCCTCTTTGCATTATATCGGAACTTGTCAATGAAGGTCTGGTAGAAAAGCAAAACATCAAATGTCAGATGCTATACAGGCACAATAAGTTCTGCAAATTGCAAACAGCAATCTTTTGATGGAATCATAAATGGAAAACGATGTTAGAATATTATGTATATATGATAGCAGGCCTGTTTTTTTTAAGCTTTTAATGAAAAAATTAGTTTTTTGATTAAAAATGTCTAAAAAATTGTGATAATTGGATAAGTTTTTTGATAAAAAGAAAAAACCCAAAAATGTTGGTTAATTACTTTTCATAGAAGCTAGAAAGAGTAGCATCTGAAAAAATCTCTAGAAGAACACTATAATCAAGGAGCTACTTTTCAAAGTTTATCGAAGCACACCCAGAATCATTTAGGAGCAATCTTAAGAACTAATTTAGGAGCATATATTTGTATTGTTACAAAAACTGTGTGTGTTTAACCCACACACTAGTAAGTTTATTTATAATCACAAAATTACAGAAAAATAAGTAAACGGGTTTAAGATCCCTAAGAATCAGCTATGAGATAATTACCCTATTTAAAGTGAATAAAATCATACCTATATAGTTTCCTAGTTACTCTATTTACAATTAATCAAATCTTTAACACTCCCCCTCAAGCTGGAGCATATATGTTATATGTGCCAAGCTTATTACAAATATAATCAACGCGAGTCCCCTTGAGAGATTTAGTACAAATATCTGCTAGTTGGTCACTGGAGTTGACAAAATCAGTGGTAATTTATCCTGAGAGTACTTTCTCTCTCACAAAGTGACAATCTATCTCGATGTGTTTAGTCCGTTCATGGAAGACCGGATTAGATGCAATGTGGAGAGCGGCTTGATTATCGCAGATAAGCTTAATGTCCTGAGTATCTCCAAACTGTAGCTATTGGAGAAGTTGCCTAAGCCATGTAATTTTGCATGCAGCTGTTGCCATGGCTCGGTATTCAGCTTCGGCACTGGATCTAACAAAAGTATTTTGCTTCTTGCTTCTCCATGAAATTAAATTCCCTCCAATGAGAACACAATAGCCAGAGGTGGACCTCCTGTCTGATAGAGATCCTGCCCAATCAACATCAAAGTAACAGACAATTTTGGTGTTGTCTTTATCTTCATATAAGAGTCCGCGGCCTGGTGCATTCTTGATATATCTAAGAATGCGCATGACAACATCCCAATGACCATCACAAGGGGCGTTAAGGAACTCATTTACCACACTCACTGCAAATGTGATGTCTGACCTAGTGACAGTGAGGTAGTTGAGTCTACCAACAAGTTTGTGATATCTTCCCCGGTCTTCAAGTGGCTCCCCCTGACCCGGAAGAAGCTTGGCATTGGGGTCCATAGGAGTGTAACTAGGACGACAATCAAGCATACCCGTCTCGGTGAGAATATCTAGAGCATATTTTCGCTAGAAAATGGCAATGTCGAAAGTGGATTGAGCAACCTCGATGCCCAAAAAATATTTGAGCGGACCCAGATCCTTAGTCTGAAACTGAAGCTGAAGGTGAGATTTGAGTCGGCGGATACCGTTAGAGTCATCACCCGTGATGACAATGTCATCAACATAGACCACCAAATAAATGCACAAACCAGATAGAGAGTAAAGGGTAAAAATAGAGTGGTCTGCCTTGCAACAAGTCATGCCAAACTCAAGTAAGGCAGAGCTAAATCGGCCAAACCAAGCACGGGGAGACTGTTTCAGGCCATAGAGAGAACGGTGAAGGTGACAAACAAGGCAAGCTCCACCAGAAACAGTAAAACCAAGGGGTTGGTCCATGTAAACCTCTTCTTGCAACTCACCATGCAAGAAGGCATTTTTAATATCCAACTGGTGAAGCGGCCAATGGCGGATGGCAGCCATAGCAATGAACAGTCGAACAGAAGTGATCTTAGCCACAAGGGAAAAGGTGTCCCCATAGTCGAGGCCAAAGATCTGAGTATAGCCCTTAGCTACCAAGCGAGCTTTGAATCGATCAATAGTGCCATCCAGTCCAACCTTCACTGTATAAACCCAGCGACAACCAACAGTAGTCTTGTCAGGAGGCAAGGGAACAAGCTCCCATGTTCCACTTGCTTCCAAAGCAGCCATTTCGTCCAACATCGCCTGCTGCCAACAGGGATCAATCATGGCTTCTCCTGTAGACTTAGGAATAGACACAGAATCCAAAGAGGAGATAAAAGAGAAATAGGAAAGAGATAAACGATTATAATGAAGAGTACAAGCATATAATGGATGAGGATTGCGAGAGGACCGAATACCTTTACATAGGACAATGGGAAGCTCATGTGCAGGAGACATTGGTGGAGGGACAGTTGGAGCAGGAGATGATGCTGGCGGATCAGTAGGTGGGGCCGCTGAGGGAAGTCGTGGGCGATGCTGATAGGTAATCAGTGGTGGTGGAGTAGAGATAACGGCTGGCGTTGGAATAGGTAGAGTATCTAGAGGAGCGACGCTGGTGGTGGGTATCGAGAAGAATGGAGTAGACTCAAAAAAAGTGACATCAGCAGAAACAAGATACCGTTGAAGTTGAGGACAGAAGCAACGATATCCTTTATGGAGGCGAGAGTAACCTAGAAAAACACATTTAAGGGACTTAGCAGAGTTTATGTTTACCTGGAGTGAGATCATGGACAAAACAGGTGCAGCCGAAGACATGAAGAGGAACAAGGTAGAGGTCCTGTTTAAGGTACAAAATGGAGAACGGAGTCTAATTGTTGAATACAGACGAAGGCATGTGGTTAATCAAATAACAGGCGGTAAGAAGTGCATGACCCCAAAAGCAGAGAGGAACATGATAGTGAAGGAGGAGGGTACGAGCGGTGTCAACGAGGTGATGATTTTTCCGTTCAGCAACACCATTTTGTTGTGGTGTGTGAGCACAGGACGTTTGATAAATAATTCCCTGCGAGGTTAGAAAGGATTGAAACTGGGAAGACAAGTATTCTCTGGCATTATCAGTGTGTAAAATTTTAATAGAAGTCCCAAATTGATTTTGAATTTCATGCGAGAATCCTTGAAATACAGGGAAAACATCAAAACGATTTTTAATTAAGAAAACCCAAGTACAACGGGAAAAATCATTAATAAACGTAACAAAGTAATAATATCCTAAAGTTGAACAAACACGACTAGGACCCCAAATATCAGAGTGAACCAAAGTAAAAGGTGACGTAACACTTTTATTGACACGAGGACGGTAGGAATGACGAACATGTTTTCCTAACTGACATGACTCACATTCTAAGGACTTAAGAGAAGAGAGGGTAGGAACCAAAAGGCGTAATTTGTCCAAACTAGAATGACCGAGGCGTTGATGAGTAAGTTCTGGTGAGGGCGTGGAGATACAAGCAACTGGTGGTGAGAGCTGATACAATCCCCCAGACTCATGTCCTGCTCCAATCGTCCGTCCGGTACGTCGATCCTGAACAAAGACAGAATTATTAACAAACAGGACAGAGAAATTAAGTGTGCGGGTGAGCTTGTTAATTGAAATTAAATTGAAGGGACAACTAGGAACAAACAAAACAGAATTTAAAGAAAGATTAGGAAGGGGGTGGGTTTGACCAATACCACGAACTGGAATGTGAGAGTCATTTGCAAAAGTTACAGACAGCAAGGCGTCGGAAAAAGACAACTGAGAGAAAAGAGATTGGTTACTAGTCATGTGATCGGAGGCACCAGAGTCAAGGATCCATGGGCCAAGGGAGGAGGATTGAGAGACAAAGGCAACAGGATTACCAGACTGAGCCACAGCAATAACAGGCGAGGCAGGTTGCTGGGCTACTCGGAACTGGAGGAAATCATGATACTCAGCAGCGGAAATAGTAACATCTGTTGGTGGAGCAGGTTCGGCAACTTGAGCCACATTTGCTGATTTCAATTGTTCTCGGACTTTGGTGCGACAATATGCTTCAATGTGGCCAAAGCGGTGACAATAAGTGCAACGAGAACGATTTTTGCCACCATGTCCCCTGCCACGACCACCACGGTGAGAGGAGTGGGAGATAAGGGCGGAGGAATCAGCAAAGGGGGCAGATGGATGTCTAAAAGCATGCAGAGTGGAGAGACGTAACAGCTGTTCACTAATCATGTCATAGGTAGGAACAGTAGGGCCAGAGAGGATTTGGTTACGCACTGAGTCAAGGTCACGTGGGAGACCAGCGAGGGCGAGAACCATGAAGAATTAATTACGCTGCCGTAAAAAGGTCTCTGCATCACTAGTGAAAGGCATTAGATTATTAAAATCAGCAATCAAACGATCGAGCTTACCAAGATACGTCTGCATGTCCATATTCTCAAGTTTGGTGGATATCATGGCAGTCACCACACTGTAGAGACGATGGATATCATTGGAGTAGACTTTCTTGGCTTTGGTCCAAACCTCATAACAGGTGGGGAATGCCTGGTATTAAGGTTGAAGGTTGGGAGCAATAGAGAACCACAGGACACTACATAAAGAGGCATCAATTTGTTGCCAACAAGCGCGATCCTTGTCGGGAATATCTGTGGCGTTAGTGGTCAAGTGGTCGGCACGGCCCTGACCATGGAACCACAACTGGACAGCAGCAGCCCAAGTGCTGTAATTAGCTGTTCCAGTTAATTTTTTGCAAGGAATTAATGGAACAGTGGTAAAAGTCACTGTAGAGGCGGAAACGAAAGAGGAACTAGGAAAGGCCACGAAGAAGAGAGCCAAATAGGATCGGAAAGGGGCGCCGGGGTAGGGGAAGGTGGTGGGGGGGGCGCCAGCCAGTGGGTGTCGCCAGAAAAAGCGTCACCCGTCGATCTGGGCAGATCGCATGAGATGCACGAGCCGACGCGTCTGAGCGCGCAGTGGTCACAGGAGGGTGGCGACCTCGGTGGAGGGATCGCGCCGGAGAAAGGCAGGTGCGGCGATGGCCAACAGAGCTTCGCAGCTGTGCGCGGTACTGTTCACGCGTACCAAACAGTGGGGGGACACTGCGGCAAAGAGAGGAATCGAACCGGAACTCCTGATACCATGTTACAGAAAATGTGTTTAACCCATATACTAGTAGGTTTATTTATAATCACAGAATTACAGAAAAATAAGGAAACGGGTTCAAGATCCCTAAAAATCAGCTATGGGATAATTACCCTATTTACAGTGAATAAAATCAGACCTATATAGTTTCCTAGTTACTCTATTTACAATGAATCAAATCTTTAACATGTATAATTAGGATTCAATCAACGTAATTAATAGTAACACATCTAGTAACACTAATATAGAAAGAAAGCGTGTGTGGACTGTCTAGACACACAATTCATCCCAAACCAAATTTTTTTTTATAGTATTCTTATGTTGATATCTAAGCTTGGTTTTAACCTATCTCTCCCAACAAAACCCTTTCCACTGCATCCAGTGCTTAGTTGCAATTCCTCACTGCACTTCAATACCAGTGAGACAGAGCATTCCTGTTGTGACTCTTTGGGACAAGTTTCTGCCTCCAAACAACCTTTAATCTGGCAACCTCAACTTTATATCTGATATTGAAACCCCAAATATCAAAACCCTATTCCTTGACCTCTGATTCTCAATGGGATGGTATTGTTCAAAACAAGGTTGTCAAACTCGAGAGTATATGTAAACTCGTGGGAGCTCCGTAAACTCGACTCAAACAATAGTTGTCGATAACATAATAATTCAATATTTCAACCCCATAATAAAGCAAAATAGTAAATCACAATAATTAAACAATGTTCAACATCAATTTAAACAATTAATATGTAGTGCTCCCTCACCGACTCAAACAATGTTCAACAGCAAAATATTTGGGCATTTTGATAATCAGTAAAACAAACTTCAATAATCAGTATACAAGAGACAAAACAAAGTCTAGCCACTGAGAATGACATGCTCAAAATGGAAATGCAAAACAGAGTTGGGGTTGGGGATATCAGGAGAGACAAAACAAAGGCAAAATGCAAACCAGCATTGAAATCAAAGAAGAGATGCAAACCAAAGCCGAAACCAGAGAAGCAAACGTAGAGTCGAGAAGCGGAGTGTAGACGAACTTGGGGAGTGCAGATGCGGAGTCGAGAAGCAAAGTCTAAGTCAAACTTGGAGAGTGCAGACCGAAGTGGAGAACTCGAAGTCCAACTTAGGGAGTAGATCGATGAGCGTTGCGTGGAGTAGAACGTTGCGCATAGGAGATCGCGTCAGGCATCACCATTGATTTCGTGTCGAGTTTGTCGGAGAACATATAGATGGAGCCCTTACCTTCCATTTTGGGTTTTTACGCGATGAAAACGACACAAAAAGCTGTTGTTTGGAACCAAAAAATTTGGCCCTAATGAGCTCGCCAACTAGCTTGCGAACTCGCAAGTTTGCACGAGTTTGTGCGAGTTTACTTGAAAACGAGTTTGCATCCGAGTTAGCTCATTGGAATGTCATGGGAACGTAAACTCGGACGATTTTACGAGTTAACACTCGAGTTTGATAACTATGGTTCAAAATTCTTTGATAAATTAATGGAGCACCAGTAAGAGGCTCACTACATGAAGATAAGGACTTATAGAGATATGTGGGTAAGTGGGTTATAGAGATGTTAATCGGGGCAAGCTCCCTTGTGGATAGATGCTCTACTTCAAGGTTGGGTGTTTCTTTTTGGGAGGACTTCCAATATCATGGAAAAGCAAGGAGAGGGTGGAAGCTGAATATTGAGTGATGGGAACCGCAACCATTGAAATCATCAGATTAAAGTAGTTGCTCAAAGAGTTAAACACTTGTCAATCATGGCCAATGAAACTAGTGTGACAATCAAGCTGCACAACATATATCTTCAAATCTTGTTTGTCATAAAAGAACTAAGTACACTCAAGTTGATTGCCGCATTGATTGGGATTTGGGAGAAAATTCAGTTTAGAGAGATCACAACAGCAGTTGTGAACTCTAGTGACCAACTTGCTCAATTTATGGTAACATTACGTATATATGAAGAAATCAATTATGAACAATCTTGGGAACTAATTTAGGATTGTATATATCTATATAATTGGGATTGAATCATTGTAATTAATACCAACACTAACATATACAACGACCTTATGTGGACTGTCTTGAGTCTCTAGACACAAAATTTACCCCACTTAGTGGCACAAGGTGTAGTTCTTGTTGTATATATTCACAAATTAAGGCTTGAAATTAACCCCCCAGTAAACTAGTATAACCGAGCAGCAGCTCCTAGGGTTCTAGCATCACATCACAATAACTTAAAGAAAATCAAAGTAACATGCAAAGTGATAAACACAATGTTTACAATAAAAGCAAGATTGTAAGTTCCAATTACCATGGATGAAACTACACTGCCTTAGTAATATAGTATAATGCAAAAAGATTAAGAAGTAGGAAGAAACAAAATAAATTATCAACACAAAGAAGAATAACTTTAAAAGTTGAAAATAATACCTGCATATGAGATCTTGCACGTTCGCTTGCCTCTAATGCTTTTTGCTGGTTTTTAATTTGTTCTTCTCGAGTCTTCTCAAAAGTATCATAATTCCCTTTATAAGTAGTCAGCTTTTGGTTTTGTAAGTGAATTATATCAGTAACCACCTGGGAATGCAGTTACCAAGTTAAAAAATGTGATGGGAAGTGGGAACACATTTAAAGAAAGCACTTAACCAACAAAACACCTGATCAAATCAAGATAAGCCGATATGTTACCGTGTTTAAAAATTCCCTAGCATGAGAAACAACAATAAATGTTTTTGGCCATTTAACCAAGTACAATTCAAGCCATAAGACAGCATGAAGATCAAGATGATTCTGCAATAAAACAAAATTCATAAATTCTATAAACCAAGGCATCCATGAATCACAAAAGAAGCTTGGAATAATGTGTCACCGTAGGCTCATCAAGAAGCAACATATCAGGCTCTATAAACAGTGCACGAGCAAGAGCTATTCGCATCCGCCATCCTCCAGAAAATGTTTTTGTTGCCTTCTTCTGCATCTCAGGTGAGAAACTCAAACCCTGAAAATGCCCTTTGATTGGTAAGATAATGATTTTGGAAAGAGTGTTGGTGCTCCATAAGAAAATTTTTACAACAAATTTTAACAAAAGTAAAAGTAACCAATCACAGGGGAGTGCTTGATGTTAAAGTGAGAGAGAAATTCATCTACTAGCATGTTGAGACCCTCATCTAAAAACATGTTAGAGTACTGATTTTGTATTCATACCATTACGTGTTTTCCTTTTGGAAAATCAATTAGCCAATAAATAAGGCAAAGTGAAAGACACATTAGCATAAGAATAAGCTAAAAGCCTAGAATTCAAAATTCAGCAAGATCCAAGTGGCTAATAAGAGAATAAGACCTTCCAACAAGTGACTCTTACAAATTATGGTACAAATCAATAATGAACTCACTGCTAGTATCGATGCTGCCCGTGCCTCTGCAGAATCAGCATCAATGAGTTCAAGCCTCTTATATATTTCTGCAAGCCTTTGTGAAATGCCATCTCTATCGACCACTCCGTTTGAATCACCCTTTTCAATTTTGTCCTCAAATTCCCTCTGTCAAACAACCACAACATCCTCAGTTGTCCCGGTCTTGAGAACAGATACAAATTGCAAGCAAAACACACATTCAATTCCAACCTGTTTGGCAAGTAACTGAGCTTCTTCGTCGAGAAGCTGAGTCCTCTCAATGTCAGAGTTGAGGACACACTGCAAGGCCGTCGTATCATCACCTGTCACCTCTTGCTCCACATGCAGTATCTGACACTTCCTCGGAACACCATCAATGGCATGCATTGCCATGTGTCTTAGGAAAGTGGTTTTCCCCGTCCCGTTCCTTCCTACCAAACCATAATGCCTCCCAAAAGAAAGTGTGACAGAACCATCCACAATGAGATCACGCCCACCAACAGAGATATTGAAATTCTCCATGTGAATGTCCTTCACGTTTGGTCCCCCACTGCTGTCATGCCTCACGCACGCCACCGGCATCCCGGCCCGTGCAGCCTCCATCTCCGCCAAGTGCATTTGGTATTGTGCCTGTTCATATCCTTGTATATTCAAACGAACTCAACCCTAACCTCTAATAACAATAATAATAAAGTGTTTTTACAGTTTCATCCAATCACAACTCAGATGTATGATAAGTTTGTTGAGTTTTACCATAATTATCTTAAAAGTCAGAAACGATTTTTGATTTATAATTTCTGAAAGGTTGACTAGCAACACACTAGAATATGCGTTAGAAAGAGTGCAATGACTTTTTTTTTCACCAAAAAAAAAAAAGAGAAAGAAATATGTTACTAACACTCCCGAATTTGTTACTCTGAAAACGCATAGAAACCTTGACCACAATTTAAAACTTTGATGATAAATAACAATAATAATGAGAAGAAGAGGAAGAGGGATTGGGGAAAGACCTCTCGCTGGCGCTCCTCCTTGCGCTTTCGCCTCTCGAGCTTTAAACGGTCGCGTTCCGAAAGCAGAGGGCCGTCGATGGGCTCGGGCTTCTTCTTGGGAGCTTGGACGTCTTCCATTCCGTCGTTCATTCGAAACGGCGCCGCGAGGCTTCGCACCGTGGGCTTCGCCTTCGCCAAACCGTGCTTCCCGAACTTGTCGCACAGCGTGCTGCACACCTGACAAAGAAAGGGTTTGGTTAATGTTTGCGGAAAAGCAAATGAGGGATTGGAATCTGGAATTGGGATTGGGACTGACGGAGCGGCACTCGGAGAAATCGTCGACGCATCCGGCGGCGACGAGGAGCTCGCCGAGGGCTTCGAAGGCGCCTTCGCCGTTGGGGCCGAAATCGAAGTCATCGTCGGCGAGGACGTTGACGATGTAATCCACGATTGGCTGGTCCACGTCGACGACTCTTTGTCCCAAAACGTCGTGCACCACTGATCTCGCCACTTCCGTCATCTTCCGCCACCACCGCTCTCTCAGCACTTGCCTTCTCTGCGCGGTGCTGCTTTGCTTTGCTTTGCCCTGCCTTTTAGGGGTGAATGAAAAGTGAAAGTGAAAGTAAAGTGAAAGAAGGTTTTCGAATAATTACACTCGCCGCCTCCCAATTTTGGAAATTATATTTGTCCCTCTCATTGTTTTTTGTCAGAATTGCTATTCAACCACCGTATCAAACGGATTTGTCATTGCAAATATAAAACCGCTTTAAACAAAATAAGTAAAAGCAGAAAATATATACTGAGAAAAAGTTAAAGTCCGTTTCGCAAGAAAAAATAAATAAATAAAAAATAAGATAGATTAAAATACGCTTAATTACTAATTTGGTCTTTTAATTTATTTATTTTATTTAATTAAGGTTTTCTATTAATTTTTACTTCAATCAAATCTACTATTTTCAAAAAAATTCAATTAGGTCCTATAATTTTCAAAAATGTTCTAATGTTACTCTTTTTTAATCGTAAATGACATCTTTTTTCATTCAATTACACTAAATAAAATGTAATAAAAAATGACATCATTTTGAATGAAAAAGGATAAAATTGGAGCATTTTTAAAAATTATGGAACTTAATTGAACTTTTTTAAAATAATAAGACCTGATTGGAGCAAAAAATAATAAAAGGACCTAATTGAATAAAATAAATAAATTAAGGAACCAAATTAGTAATTAAGTCATTAAAATAAAAAATGTGAATAGAAATAAATAAGAAATAGAGTGAAAATAAAGGTGTTTGTTTTAAGAAAAATATATAAGAAATAGTTAAAAATAAATAAGTAAAAAATAGAGTAAAAAAACCTAGTGGGATCTACCAATTTTTTAACTTCTCTACTATATTTTTTTTCTACCAAGCTAAAGAAAATTTCAAAATAAAGTGTATTTTTCTCCTCTCCATTGTATTTCTTGGTCATTTCTATGCCACCAAACAGGGTGCAAATGAAACTTGGGGAAGGCACAGGAACGACGCCTTGTCTCAACTAAAGACATTCTTTTATGTTATCGTAAAAGGATTATGGTGAGGGAATTCTTTTTAAGTTTAGTACTAAAATTTTAAAAACTATTCACAAAAATTTTACATTTTCATGAATTATTTTTTAATTAAGTTTCTCATTAAAACTTTCTCATAAGAAAAGGTGGAAATATTTTATAATTATGTCTCTCATTTTTGTGAATATTTTAGATATACTAAACATATTTATAACATTGTTAAAAACATGATTCTCAAGAAAGGAAACACAATTCCCAAGATTGAAAAAATTTTCGTATACCAAAAGTTTGGATTGGTGGTAGAAAATAAAATGAAATGGATCAGAATATAATGAAATAGGATGAATTAGAATGGAATAGAATAAAAATATCATACTATTATTTAGATATTTTATAATAAAATGAAACAAAGATTTCATTTCATTATTTGGAAAAAAAAAACGGAACAAAATAAATTATAACTTTTTAATTTTCATGTTATCCTTATTTTAAATATATTATTCTTAAGAGATTAATGGATAAGATAAAATTTGTAAAAATAAAAAAATCATTTTATAATTTAAAAGCTTTGTTCCATCCAGTACACTCCAAATTTAGGAAAAAGGATAATTAAATGATGGAATGAAATAGATTATGATCCATCTTCTTTTATTTCTATTTTTATAAATCAAGTAATGGAACAATTTTTTCTCACACTTCATTTTTCTTCATTTCACCCTCTATCACCAATTCAAACATAGCTGTAGAGAATTGCAATGGCAGATTCAAGGATTTTCCATCCAAGAAGTCTACTAAGGCACAGTATAATTCATGAACCCTAATTTCTCCCTCTTTATCCTTTTCCATTTTCAGATTAAATTTCTTATGTTCCTTTCCTTCTCTTTCGCCATATGATAGATAAGAGCTTGAATGCCGCATCTACATCGGTTTCTAAAGATTCGATGGATGCAAATCGCAACGACGAGGTCAAGGTAAGTTCGAATGATCTCAGTGTCGATGTTTTATAGTCGATATGTATTCGATCTTAATTTTAATGCATTTTGGTTGTAATTGCCAAAATCAACTGGATGTTGGATTTATTAAGGATTTTGTACTATCTGGATAGTGGAGGCTTCAACTAATTTAAATGATTTATTTGAGTTTTAGACCTTCTTATTGGAAGAACCTTTCAAGGTTACCTTGCTTCCAACTGAATTAACTGATCCTAAAAAAGCTATTGAGACTTACACACTAACAATTAATAATTGGATAGTTCTATGTTCGATTCGATTGAAGCCGAGGATGCTATAAATTTTTTGAGAAATATTAATGTTGATTACCAACTTAAGAGAAAGTTTATGGATGAAATAATTGAGAATGTCATACACCATATCCTGTTAGAGTAGAAAGATCGCTTTGCTGATTTTCTTTCGATGAAAAATCAAATATTGTTTCTATGTAACTTCATTTGGGTCATTGGAATTGTGTTATTCTTCACTTCAGATGCTCGTAGCCCTTATAGTGGACCACTGCCAACTGGAACCATTCCACTCAGGTTGATATACTTTTAGACTTCAGAAGCAGAGGTAAGATCTTCAGTAATGTAGCTTGTAATTGAAAATTTTGGAAATGATGGAATTGACATAATTCGTTCTTAGTCTTACACTTTTTTAACTGCCTTGAACTTGCATCGTCTACCATTGGAGTTGTTATACATATAAGAATACTTGTATAATGTGGTTGATTACTGCTGTTATAGTAAATGCGTGTATGATTTACCTCACACGTTCCTTATAAATCGATCTTAACTGTGCACGTGTGGTTAATTTGTGTTGGTATATATAAAGGTGGATTGCGTTTCAAATCCCATTCTTGCTAGAGTTAATTCTTTAATAACTTTCACTACCTATTGCTGGTGTGTGTTTGCAACATGAGGCCATATGTCACAAAATTTTGTGGCTGGGGGTGCAATGATGCATAACTATAAAGGCTTTGTTGGTTAAGTTAAGCTGCATGTATTGTCTTTGCAATTATGAGCAATTTCACAAAAGAAAAAAAAAATCACAATTCACAAAGAACAATATGATCATTGGCAGTTTTATTTGGGTATAGGTAACTGATTCAACTTCTTACGATATAACCCACAAGTGCTTTTCTTTTTGTCATATTCTCATGGGATTTCATCATATGTTAGTCAACTGGACATGTTCTTACCCACCTTAACTTTTGGAACGCGTATTATTTTCTTGTCTGTTTTTAGCTGTCTTTGAGGATATATATTCAAACATCATTATTTTCTTTGATCCTTTTGGAACCAGTTCCTCTTCATAAAGAAACTGCACTGAGGATGCAGTTGCATCTAATGGCTGATAGTTAATGTATTTATATTATAGCTTTTATTTAGTGATAAATCAATTAATTTTTATGGTTCAGATCGTTTACAGTTGATCTCTCAACTATTGAGGATCTTAATCTGATCATGTTATTATGATTCTTGCTTATAGTTCATGTCTTCATGATGATTTTCTCTCTCTCTCTCTCTCTCTCTTTTGGGGGGGGGGGGGGGTGGCTGTCTTGAACTCCTTCGATTGATAGAAGTGGAATCGATTTCTTCCTCACTAAGCCATTTCCTATCCCTTGGACCCGTAAATGTACGTAGGTCTTGTGCTGACACTTGAACCTCTGGAAAACCCTGCATAACATTTTTCACATTTCAAGAGAATTTGCACCATTAAATTTAATAATAGGACCCACGGCTTGAGAAACTAGCATAAATTTAACGGTTAACATTTTACTCAAAATCACTCACAACTTGAGGATTTCTTTCCTTTTCTTTTTTGTTCTTTTTATTCTTAATAAATATTGACGTTTTAAAATTGTTCGGTATTCTCTACATTTGAACTCCACTGGCGAATTTTTCCCCATAAGTTGGGCTTTCCATTTTTTGTTTTCCTATTTTTCTATTTGAATATGGTTATGTTTGATTCAGCTTTTTTTTGGCTTAAAAGCTACTTTATAATAGCTTTAAAAATAAAGTAAAAATTATTTAGTAATTTTTATTTTTTTAGTTTTAAAGCTTCTTATAAACTAAAAGTTGTTTAGTAAAAATTTTAAATTTTACTTGCCTCACTCAATAGAATAATATATATATATATATAAAATAAAAAATATTATGTAGAGTTAATTTTTAGTTACAATTATGTAAAATTAATTTAATCAACATAAATTTATTTTAATGATAACAAAAATACATAAAAATATGAAGACATACAAATTTAAAATTTTTAATTTAAAAAATGTCAAAAATATTTTAATTAATAAAAGTTAGTTTTAAATCTAATTTATAAATATCTTAAGCTTAATTGCACATTTTACTACCCATCTTTCATGATTTCAAGAATTTGTCATCTAACTATTTTAATTGCATATTTTACTACCCAACTTTCAAAATTTCTGACATTCTGTTACCCAATTATTTTAGTTGCACATTTTGCCATCCAACTATTAAAATTTTGTGCATTTTGTCACCACTTAGTTGACCACTAAAGTGACAATTTTGACCGCTAACGTGACAATTAACAATCAACTTGTCACGTAAGCAGTCAACCTGTCATGTTAATAGTCAAAATTGCAACATTAGTGGTTAACTAATGGGGGTGGTAAAATGTTGGATGGCAAAATGTGTAACTAAAATAATTGGGTGACAAAATATGCAATTAAAATAGTTTGGTGACAAAATTTGCAAAATCATGAAAGGTGGGTATCAAAATGTGCAATTAAGTCAATATTTTATTATATATAATACTAATTACAAAAGCATTATTTAAAAAAATTGTATTATTATCAATAATATTTTTAGAAGATAAAAATAATTTATTTAAACAAAATTCAATAATGTTGATATGTATGAAATAGTATTTAACAAGTAATCCAAAAAATATATTGTTGTAATTAATAATAAAAAAACTTAACTGTAAATTAAAAATAAAAAAAAACAGAAATCTAACTTAAATTTAAAGAATAAACGATATAAATATTTTTAAATATAAAACTTTTAGAGTAAATTACACTGACATTTTCTGAGGGTTTTTTATATTGTACATAATCCTTCTACTTTTTTATTGTTTACAACAACTTTCCTTATAGGGATGTATGATGTAATATTTTTCAAATAATTAAGAGATTAGTGTAATGCATAAGGAATGCCAGTGTAACCTTTTTTTTAAAATAATTAAGGGGGTTAGAGTAAGGATTGAAAAATGAGGAGTATCGTATACAATCTGAAAAAATCTCAAGGAGTGTCAA
This sequence comes from Spatholobus suberectus, assembly GCA_004329165.1. Taxonomy (NCBI): domain Eukaryota; kingdom Viridiplantae; phylum Streptophyta; class Magnoliopsida; order Fabales; family Fabaceae; genus Spatholobus; species Spatholobus suberectus. The sequence goes on along the minus strand of CM014737.1, from coordinate 57,825,353 downwards.
TGTAACTTACTCAAACTTTTATTTAGCTATATTATTGATTCTTTTTAGTAACTTTTTTATTTCATGTAATAAATATATTAATTTTTAAGATAACTTACAAATATTTTATTATATATAATATTAATTAAATAAATTTAAGTATTAATTACAAAGGTTAAAATATTTAAAAACTTTTATATTATTGTTAAATAATATTTTTAGAAGATAAAAAGTAATTTATTTAAACAAAATTCAATAATATCAATATATATTAAAAATTATTTAATAAATAATCAAAAAAGACATTTAATAAATATATTGTTGTAATTAAGAATTCAAAAATTTAACTATAAATTAAAAAATTTAAAAATATGGCATCTAAATTAAATTTAAAGAATAAAAATTATAAATTTTTTAAAATATAAAAAATTATTTAACTATATTATTTACTCATTTTATTAATGTTCTTTTATTTTATGTAAAAAATATTTAAAAAGCGAAAAAGTAAATAATATTTTTAATTTTCTAAAATAAATAATTTTAAAAAATAAAACCTTATATTAAATAAACATATTTTAAAATAAACTAATATATGTAAGTATTATTTAACAGGAAAGCCAGTGAAACACTCAAATTAGAAAAACAGTGAAAAATTAAAACAAATGGTATTTTTTATCTTGTTGAGATTCAACGAGGTGACTTTAATAATAATAAACTCTATATAAACTAGAAAAAAGCTTTTCTTACTAACTTAATTATAAACTACTTTTTTTCAAATTTTGTTCTATGAAAATAAGTAGCTTATTTTTTTAAGAATTTTTTATAAAATGTGTTTGATCCAACTGTTCCCTTTAAAGAAGCAAGTGGCCACACTTGGAGTACTGCGGTACAAAAGATGTGAACTCAACTCCCAACCCTTTATGGCACTATGCTATTGTAAATTTTGTAATGACCCATGCCATAATAGCGAGAGGCTACTTGCTACTTCTTATGGCCTCCTCTGAAATAGTAACCATAATTTGAAACTAAGACAACAAACACAACAAAACTATATTAAGATTTTATTTTGAAAATTGTGGTGGGCTGACAAATGAAATGTTTAAGTTGAGGCCAGCCAGAGAGGTCCAGCAAAACGAGAACAGACATCGCCTCTAGCAATGTGGACGATGTAATAGTAAATAACAAAGATGGTTACTACTAAAGTTGGAAATTGAAATACGATTAAGGTGAAATCTATCTAATGATAATAATAATATCATTAGATGAGGCTTGAGTGGGTAAACGAGTGCATCCATGCATGACCATTAATCATTAGGCATGAAGCTCATCAAATTAAGGACCATTGGGAACAGCAACGATCTTGTTGTTATTGTTGGGATCTTGGACACTGTTACCAACTACCACCTCTGACAGATTCACCTCCCTTACCCCTTTTGCATTCCTTGCTGCTATCTGCTTCTTCGTGGACTTGTAATAGGTTGCATACAAAATTAGTTGTGCAACAGAAAATGTTGTCCCAATTCCATTTGATAGCTGATAATTTAGCACAACAGAAACATGTTAATACTCTTACACTTTATCCTCTTATAACATATTATATAAAGGGTAAACTACATCTTAATTACTCTATTGAACTATATCTCTCTCAAAACTTACTAGTACCTTTTTTAGTTACGGCTTAGCTTACTTTTATCTCAAGATAAAAATTAAAGAATTAAAAGAGAGAAATTTTATTAAACTTATAACATGTAATCTAATTAATGTATTTTTATCATAATTTTATTTTAAATATTTACTGGTTTATTAACTTTTATATTAAGGTAATGATTAACAAAATTGTTTTAGTTATTACTTACATATAACTTGCATTTGTTTTAAACACAAATATTATTTTTCTATATTTTTAATAATGAAAAATATTAATACCATATTCTTATATTTTTATTATTTAAAATAACACTGACTTGACACTTTTTTGAACGTTTTCTTTATTATTGAGTAAAATTAATATTTCATGAACTAACAACAAATTTTACTATAACAATGCAAAAGTTTGCCAAAAAAAAAAATTAAGAAAATATATTATTATCATTCTTCAAGTAATAAGAGAACAAACTCTAAAGGATTAAGGGATTAAAAAAATAGTTTGGTCATATTTAAATGACATGATGGTCTTACTTGTGCATATTCCATTTGAATTAATTACAGAAGAAACATTTTCAGTTCAAGTCAAACTTCATTAAATTAAGCGATTAAAATAAAACCATCCAACTTGGTAATATCGTACATAGGTAAGATCGATAAAAGCAAGAGAGGAGGGATTGTTATTTTTTATTTTTTATTTTTCTTACAGCAATGAATGGATCAAAAGGGATGAGAGCATAAGTAGTCCAGGACACGCCGTTGCCAAAGGATGCTAGAGAGAGGAAAAACGACATGTACTCAACACTTTTGGTCGTGATCACCAGTTTCTGCAATCCCAATATATTTATTTAACATATCAAAAACCCAAGATAAAAATCATATATATTGGGATTAGTTCTTAATATCATAAGCATCAATCACATTAGTCTCTAACTTTTCACAAAGTCATTTATTTTACTCCTTTCACACTTCAATTTTTGTTGTCATTTTACAACCAAAAAGAATAAGTAAATGACGTTTTGTAAAAGTTAGGGATTAAAGTAACAAAAAATTATAATTTTAGAGATTAGAACACAAGAGTTTATTCTAATGTAAACTAGTTTAGATAAAATTTTTATTAAGTATTTATAGGAGAAGAAATAAGAAATTAAACTTCTTATACATTAAAATCAACTTATGCATCTTAACAATTATGAAAAAGTTAAATGAAAGAATTGTGCATAAGTTAATTTTAACTTATAGTGAAGGCTTGATTCACTTTACTTCATTGATTTATTTTATTTTATTCTCTAATAAATATTATTGGGAAATTTATTCAAATTGGATCATATGTGACAATTCAAAGATGATGATAAAAAAGTATGAGATATGATCACTAACCATGACAGATAAAGGTGAAGCATACATGGTAACGTTGAAGAGCATGCATATGGTTCCAATAACGGCAGAGCGCTTCTTGATGGTATGGATGAGAGTCAATGTGACAAGGTTTAGAACGGTGATGAAAATGAGTTCCAAGAAAAGCCAAAGGAACACCTTGAGCCTTTTGCTGCGGTCAGAGTAGATCAAGAAGAGGGTGACATAGATGATCTCAATGACACACCCTGCACCGTTGATGGTTACCACCAGCAAGTTGTGAGGGTGCACCATGGGTAGGCCATACAGGGTCCAAACCATGCAATTCATCAATGTGGATAGGTATGGCACTGCAGAGTACTGCTCCACTGATCCTTTCTTGCATATTTGGACAAAAGTTGGCCTGTATATATTTTCATTTTATTTATAATAATGCACATGTATATACTATTTAGTATAGAATAATAATGTTGAGTTGATATTATGTATGTCTTACACCTTTTTATACCTCCTTAAAAATGTGAAATCACTTGGGAAGAAAAGAAAATAGAGTAGAAAGATTTATATCCTATTTCATCAGGATAAGGACAAACAATTGCATGCCGTGTTTTGTTTGATGCTATAATGAGGCCAAGATTTTACTTTTATTTTCCTCGTTTAGGATTATAAATATTTTTTATGAGAAATATACTTCTTTTTTTTCCAAATTAGGAAGATTTACAGTATCATAGTGTGACTATTTCTTTTACAAAACCACTATTATTGAGTGTATGAAAAGATTTGCACGAAGGTATGAATTGATACATGGATTGTTATCCTTTTTCTAAAGCAATTAAAAATTTAAAAAATATAAAGTGGGTTTTTTTAATGAAAAATACGTATGTATGTGTGTGTATCTACATAAATTAATCACTTGTATAATAAATCAAGATTTTATTTTTAAATGTGTGTGTGTATTATATAAATTAATCACTTGTATAATAAGTCAATATTTTATCTTGTTTAAATGTGTGTTTATATTTTTTTGGTATACAATGACAGCGATAAGGTTCGAACCTAAGACCTCATGCTAATTACCTAAACCTCCCACTACTAGGCTGATTTTGGTAGAGTTTTTTTTTTTTTTTTTGGTACATATAGAAAATAAAGACAAAAGCAACAACTAAGGCACCGAACCCAAGTCTATGGGATACTCCAAGAGAACCTCCAATGGCGGGAACGTCCATTGACTCTGGTAGGTTAATTTTGTGTGTGTTTATATATACTACATAAATTAATCACTTGTATAATAAATCAAGATTTTATTTTGTTATTGATTGGAAAAACATAATAATGTGTTTGAATAATGTGTGTATACTACATATAGTAATCACTTGTATAATAAGTCAAGATTTTATTTTGTTATACTTGATTGAGTAAAACATAGTAATGTGTTTAAATGTGTGTGTGTGTGTATACTACATAAATTAATCACTTGTATAATAAGTCAAGATTTTATTTTTTTTATTGAGTAAAACATAATAAATTAATAACGTGTTTAAATGTGTGTGTATATATACTACAGAAATCAATCACTTGTATGATAAGTTAAGATTTTATTTTGTTACTTGATTGAGTAAAACATAATAATGTGTTTAAATATAATAAGTTAACTTAAATTTAAGTTTTTCATTTAGGTATTTGTAATTCCTTTGTGAAAATAATAAGGAAAATTGATAATTAACCAAGCTTTATTATGTATTGATTGGATAAATTTTTGTACAAGTACTTATAGAAGAAAAAATAAACAAATAGAGTAAAATAAATTGAATTTTTCTAATAAGATAAAATCAACTAATGCAACCTAGTTTTTGGAGAAGATATATATGAGAGAACTTCTATAAAAGTTAAGTGTATAAATTGATTTTAACTTATAGGAGAAACTAAATTCATTTTATCTTCTTATTTTTTTCTCCTATAAGTATTTGTGAAAAAATTTATCCAAACAGAAGCTCAGTATTATTCTGTTTAACATCTCCAACATAACCGAACAAGGTTTAAGTTGACTTACAAATGTTAACCTATAGTTTACCAGTTAATTTTATCAAACATAACCGAACAAGATTTTCCTTATGACACAAATGTAATAATAGATATAAGAATAATAAAAGACTATTCTCACCCAAGTTTCTTCTTCCCTTTTCTCTTAATTTCTCTCAATCTTCAAACTCTAATATGAATATATCTTAACAAAAGTTAATTCAACATATCAAATATTTTCTTATAAATTATAACATAACTAATTAATACAAGTAAGATTGTAGAAACAACATAATACCATAATCTTATTTATTTATGCTTCGACTTTTATATTAATGAAAAATTACGTTCAAACAGACTGCAATTATCTAAATTCACTAAAATGTATTTTTCACTTAAATATTCACTAAAATTATATTTTTCACTTTTAAATGTGCTTTTCATAAAGAAATATTGGTTGTATAACAATTTCATAAACATATAAAAATATGTAAGTATGAGTAATAATATGATGAACTCCTAATAAATTAGGTGTGTGTATATATATATGTGCTTATATATATTGTATATGTGAGTTTGATTCCATTTAAATGGAATTTACTTTTAAAATTAAAATTTAAAATTAATTTAAATTAATCAAAATATTTTATTTTTCGCATTTTTGATGGATTGTTTTTTTTTTATTCAAATTTATCTTGTTTTTATCAGTTTTTAAACAGTCGTAAATTTTAGTATATTACGGTGAGCACAATATGATAAAAAAATATTAAAGACTATTATTTAGTAATTACAGTAATTCTACAATGAATAATTAATTGTTGTGATTAATAATACATGGTAATATTTTATTGCTTTAGTATAGACAACTTAAATACTCCAGGCCTATAAAAGAAGTATGTCATTTAGATTTTTGTGGACAGACCAACAAAATGGGGTGCGATTTGAAGTTATTGCTTATATGGATTTTCATCACTTTCATCGATCCCATTTAATTTTTTTATACAATATATGAAATAGAGAAAATAGTGTATGCATATAAATAATTTTTACACTATCATTCAACCAAAAATGATGTATGGACACTTGCATGTTAGTAGATATCCAAATAGAGAAAAAAAAATAGAAAAAAAGAAAGATATATACATAATAGAAGATATAATATTGATGTAACAAAAAAAGATATAAAAAATATTAATAAAGTATTTAATTATACTATTGGAGGAGTGTCCAAAAAAATATTGCTTAAATAAATGACCACCTAAAATACAGAAAGTTAAGAGAGAGATAAAAACTTACACCGGGGACAAGAAGAGGCAGCCGGAGATGATGTTTCCTGATGGAAGGCAAGAAAAAATTGTGAGAATTGGTGACTTAAGAGTGAGAAAGAGAATAACGAAAACAATTTCCAAAATAACGTGGGAAAGTTAAAATGAGGGAATTAGCTCAGAAAATCACGTGCATATCTATTGATGTTCTAAACTTCTAAGTTGTAATGAAGTTCACAAAGTAATTAATTAAGTTGACCCACCTATGATACCCACTACTGTTCGAGCAATATCTGCGGTAACCACGTCTTCCTAGCGGAAGACGTGGAATGTGAATTCATCCAAAAAAAGAGAGTGGGGATTTTGTAACTGAAATATGAGTGATTTTAATTAGTAGTGTCTGTCTGGCTAGGGCTAACTGAAATATGAGGATTGGCCGGTATGAATGAATTAACCAAAATACATGCGCAAGTCTGGTAGATCATGCAGATGACATGAGTTGGTGTTGAAGGGTAGCGTGCGTCTTCTAATTATATGATAGGGAGAGAAATTAAATTGGCACTGTCTTTAAGATGCTCAGCCATCACCCATTTGACACATGATCATGGGTGACATATGTATAGATCCACTTTGATTTTTATGCCTGCATATGTCTATGTCTCCCTTAATCACTCGTCATTTTAAAATGCGTGATACTTCTGCTTCTCATGCTCAAACCACATCTATGGCTCTTCTTTTTCCTTCTCTTTGATTTTTAGACGTCTTCATCCTTCCAAAACCAAATTACCTGTATTAATAATAACTTTTAGGAGAGTTTTAGACCTACGTTGTTTTATTTCCTTCTCATTTTCAGTTTAAAATTTTGTTTTTTAAAGCTATTTTACACAATTCAGTAATTAATTTCTTTTCCAAAATCTATTAAATCTTGAAAAATATTTCTAAAATAAGTGTTTTAAAAATAAAAAAATTAGAAACAATTTAGAGATGCTTTTCCCATTTATTTTTATTTTGGTTTTCATTTTATCCAACTTCTACTTAATTAATTCCACACTGAGTTCTGTACCTTACACCACCCTCTGCTAATTGTTTGAGCAATCTTATTTAGTTACATTTTGAAAACTAAAAATAATTTTTGGAAATAGGAATCAGACACACCCTTAAAGTATTGTGGTTATCCTTTCTTTTTTTAAAGAATATCAATGTGTACCTAAATTGTTAAATAATTTCTCTAGTATAGTTATATTAAATTAACTTTTAAATATTTATTAGTGAAATTAATAATTATTTTCTGTTTTAAAATAATTGTTTTTAAGACTTTATATTAGAATTAAAATATTATTAAATATTCTCAGTTTAAAAGAACTATATATTCTTTTAACTGTATTAAGAGCAGTTTGATTTGAGAATTTATTTTTATTTTTATATTTAATTAAAAAATGTCACCTTATTTTTATTTTTAAAGATTTGTATAGAAAATAAAAAATATATATATTATGTCACTTTTTTCTATATAAATTTTTTGTTTTATTGATATTTTTAATTGACTTAGTAAAAATACCAAAAACAAAAAGTAAAGTTGAAAAGAAATTATTAATATTTTCTTGATTTTCAGAACTTATAAATAATTTAAAATAAATTAAAACTTCTAAACTTATAATTACTTTTTTAAAATAAATAAATATTGATCAACTCATCTTTAATTAAGCACTGATAATAGTATCATAATATCTCTCTTAAATCAACAAAGTTTGATATATGCAATAGATAAATGATAAAACTTCATAAACGTATTAACTCTAGATACTGAAAACTATTATTCTCCAACTATTTATTAGATAATATCTTGGTGTCCACAAAAAAAAATTATTCATTTATTTCTCTTAATTTTACGACCACTTGTGTTATTAAAGTTTTGATCATGATTTTTATCTCAGCATCTTTAACCATTTATCAGTGAGCAGCGTTTAGAGCTTGAGGTATGCATTGAATGTTGGATTTCATATCAAAATGCGATGGGAATAGATTTTTTTCAGTCGAGGTCATCACGTAATATTAATTATTCCAAAAAAAATATTTATATTGTTTACAAATATTTGTAAATTTTAATAAAATTACTTTTAAATTATTTATAAAAAGAAAAATGACAGTTTTTAAATAATATTATAATATCTTTCTGTATTATTCTCTTACTGATTTTTAATATTTTATTAAAATTTTTAATAAAAAATACATTCAGTTTATTAAAAATATAGATATATATTTAATATTTTTATTTAATAAATTAATTAATAAAAATATTGTTGGAAGATTTAAATTATTGAATTTTGTATGATAAATACATATGAAAGACCGTTCGGACTCCTGAGTGTGACATCCCCTTCCAACTAGGAAAGCAAATTTCTTGTTGGGTCCACTAACTAAAAGGTATTGATTCAGTGTAATTAATTTTCTGCCATCTGCCGATAAGGTTTTCAAGAAAAACCGTGCGTGTGATAAATCCCATGCTGATAAGAACATTCATTTCTTACCACTTGAAACTTACTTCAATGGAGCATATTCATACAGCTGTACCCCACTTTAATTATTTTTGCTTTATTTTAATTTATTACGTTACATAATAAAATTAACAAAAATAAAGTTTTGCTAATGATCTTTTTTTGTAAGTGAAGATATATTAATAGGAGTTCAACGGGCATCCAATCTCATACAAAAGATCATCAAAGAAAACTATTTACACTAAGAGATACAATCTCTCTCGCTCATGCACAAATTAGAGAAATGACAACGGTAACTCCCATCCAATTAATAGTAGTAAACCAAGTTCAAGATCTTACTATAATAAGGTCCATCATACTAATCATATCCAAGTTACCTCCTTGAAAGAGTGTGTTATTACACATAAGTCAAATAGACAAGTAACAACATGCCAAAAAATATAATGAAGTTTTCTAAGTTTAGGAGATAATGAGCGTATCCATCCGATGGTAAAGCAACAAGAAAACTATCCCAACCGTAATTAAAAGACCAAATTAACTTGATGTGATACCGAACAAGGAAAAAAAACAAATGAGCTTAGTTTCCTTGTGGCCAAGGCAAGAAGATACAAGAAACCCCCATGTTAGTCAATGATTCTTCTATGAAGTAGATTCATCCGAGTAGGAAGTCTGTCAAGTAACAAGCGCCATGAAAAAACTAGGACCTTCAAAAGAACTTGACACTCCCAACCAAGTTGGTTTAGCAAAATGAAATAGGGTTATTTTACAAAGAAGATCCCAGCGTTGTCTTCCTCCTATACCTACCCGTCATTAGCATTTTGACATACATTGATAGCTCCAACCAAGTTTGAAAACCTAATTAATAGGTCTTCTTCCCATACAAACTGATTCCTCCTCTACTTCCACTATCAGCACCGTGTCCCATTTAACCAAACTCCCATATGAGTAACAGAAGCATTCTTATCAATAGAAACATGGTAGAGCGTAGAAAATGAATTCTTAAGAATAGCATCACCAATCTAGAGATCGTACCAAAATTTGACTCGTTTTCCATTTTCAATGAACGAGAAGACCAAAAGGGATAAACACTTCTAAATGAACTTAATATTAGTTTTCAAAATTGATTTTAAATCATTAAAAAAGGAATAAGTGGTTTTAAAAGAACATTTTCACTTTTAATTACTTAAAATTAAAAGTGTTTGCAGATTGAATTGAATTAATTTTGAGAAAATTCATCTTATTGAGTTTTATAGGTTTTCTTATTTTACCATCTAATTGATTTTGTGCATTTTGATTTAATCAAAAGTTATTTAGATTAGATTAGTTTATTGCTGTCGTTTTATTTGTTTCATTTTTTGAGGAAATAGTAAATAAACCTTAAAATACATAGTAAATATAATAAAGTATTAAGTATTTATCCCATAGGATGATTATTGTAAGTCTAAAATTAATATATTTTGTTTTAAATTTCAACTATTGAAAAAGTACTTACATAATATTACGGTCAACATTTCTAAGCTACAAACTATCCTATTTACTTCTTTATAATTATTTTGCGACTTTGTTTTCCTATTTTCATTGCTCTATCAATTCTCTATTAAAAAATATTCTTCAATATGAAACACAAAATTTATATAATAAAAAAGAACAAAAGTTAACAAATTTTAAATCAATTCATAGTTACTCCCTCCATTCTACATCCATTGATGTTTAAAGTTAATATAGATTAAAAAAAATTAAAAACATATATTTCAACTAACATATCCTTATTAATTTAATCTTCTATTTTAATTAGGGATAGAAATAGGTCAGACCAGCTAACAAAGGCCTACAACCTAGCCTACAATAAGCTAGGTTAGGCCAGGCTTTTTAAACTAGTTCAAGACTTTTATAAAAATTTATTTAGTTAAAAGGACAAATTTTAGGCCACTCATAAAGCCTTTTTGACCAAACAAGTTGGTCTATTTAAGTAAATATAAATGTTAATTTTTTAGGAACATGATATGATTTTAATTAATTCTTTTGTAATTGTGGAAAATTCCTTTACCAATATTCTCACACAACCTCAAATGTCGTTCACAAAGGAATTTTTCATAATTTAATCTAAGTTGCTAAATCACTTTTTAGTTAATATTGTTTTATAGTTATACACATATTTTGCCTACTTTTTTTTTTAGAAATTTGAAGCATTTTATTTTTTTGTAAAATCAATATTCAAATTTCATTTTGTTATGATTACAAGTATATGATTTTTAAATTTTATATCAAACACAACTTTTCTAGAACCTAAATTGTATTAGTAATCTTCGTATTTAGGTAATTATATAATTATTTCATTCTCATTTTATATATTATATGTATACTAAAAATTTCGTTAGAAAAAATTTCATGATAATACCTTGTCTCGTGCATCGCATAGGTACTACAAGCATATAATACTATATCATATATTTTATAAAAAAAATAGTATATCATATTATATTTCTTTATAATAATATATTATATTTGGGTAAGACATGTAGGTAATGTAGATAAGTTGCATTGTGTTAGGGCTTTTAGTTATAACTAATATTAATATATAAATATATAATATATTAATATATAATACATGACACATTATTTATAATATAGTAAGGATATAGGAAGAATAATACATTAAAAATTGATAAATAAACAATACATATAGATAAATAAACATGTTTGAATATAAGAAGAATAAACAGACACATTTCACTCGAAGAAAAAAAAAATAACACATTTTATATAATGAGAAGGTTAAAGGGTTTGACTCTATACAACCCATTTTCTATTTTTTATTTTTGTAAAATCCTTTTATTAATTCAATTATTATTAAAAAAAAGTAATTTGTTTCATAATTCAATTATTATTAAAAAGAATAATTTATATCACAATTAATTCAATTATTATAAAAAAGGTAATTTGTATTATAATTAATTCAACTACTATTATAGAAGGTAATTAGTATCATAATTAAAAAAATAATCAATATCATAATTAATGAAATAAAACAAAAGTTGCTAATAGGTCCCTAGTACTTAAATACAACGTTAAAAAATAATTGTTATTATCTGACATGGCAAGTGATAACACATGTCCAAATATAATTGAACCATGTGAGAGGGGACATTAAAACCCTCTAATTAGAACATGCACCAAAGGAATACCCTTATTAATATATTAATTTTTACAACATATTAAAATCATATATTTATTTAATTTTTTAAAATATTAAGCACATTGACATTGACATACGTAAAAGTAATCCTATAAGCTTATTAAATGATAAACTTATATCCTATTTAGAGGACTTATTGCAAACTAATCTTTTAAATAAATTATCATGAAAGTCATATTAGACCTTAAAAGCAAACTTATATCATATAAATGAGTTAGACTTGATTCTTATAAAGTCTAACCTACCTATTTTCTCCCTCGTCGCATGCCTTAAGTAATAGTGGTTTTAAATTTCATAATTTATAGTTTGTTTTACATAATTTTTTTCTTATAGGCCTATTAGTTGATTAGTCTATTTAGGGGTATGTTATACCTATCTAAAATTTTAATATGAATTAGCCATTTAATTATACTAACAGGCCAAACTAGACTTTCAAAAAGGTTAGGCTAGACTTAAAAAAAAAAGTCTATGATAGGTAATAGAGACTAGACTTGAGCCTTGAATTTTTAAATAGGTTAGACCTATTTAAGCAAAGTCTTGTTCATCTTAACCTATTTTCACCCGTAACTTCAACTACAAATCATAAATTGTATTACAAGTTTCCATATCTTTTCCCCAATTCTTATACCCATTCTATTCCTCTGGGATGGAGTATTTGACAAGGTGGGTGCTTTTGAGCTATGTGAACGCTCCTCTAAATTGCTATAAATAATCCACTACAGTAATCTTGTCAAAATAATTTTTATAATACAATATTAGTTTTCTTTATTTTAAATAAAGGTATAGTTGGAAAAAATATTAATTAGCTCTTGAATTTCTAAAATATCAATAATTTTGAAACAAAATAAAAATGGAGGGGGTAATAAATTGATAAAAAATTAGAATAACAAGACATAATTTAAATAATAAAATTGTAAAGAAATTTAATTAGTATATGCTCCACACATCCTAAGGGATAAGGCCCAAGATGCCAATTGGCCTGAAGTGGGGCGAGATCCAATCCCTACTTGCCTCATCTAAATTAGGTTAACCCAAGTTTAAGACATGTTCTAGGTCACATGTCTCATGTTAACAATAAAACTTGACTACTGCTGGTGGTTTGGCAAGTGTACCAAATCGTACAAGTAGTCAAATGATGAGTTAAGTATCGTTTCCTTGAGGACTCGTGTAATACTTAGCAATAGTTTGCAAATTCTTACTATCCAGTCTAAGATAGAACAATTAATGAAGTTATCACAGATTGACTTGATTTTATGGAATAATAAAGTGATAAAAAGGTAGAATGGTTTACAAAACTCTTTTTGTATTTTGGTAAGTGATATAACTTTAGAAAACGTTAGGGTTTTAACGATGAAACAAGATTGTAGGGATTAGACTATACCAAACATCACTCTCTTTCTCTAATATGCTTTAACATACATTTTGCGCTTCAATATTAACATCAATCAACAAATAATACTCAAACTTTAATTCCTTAAACAATAGAGTCTAAGTTCCTTTGTTAAGAATCAATCCTTTGAACACTTAGCAAAGTAACTTGGTTTAAGCCTTATGGTCACAAAATGATCAACAAGCCAAGAGCTATTCCTAGACACAAGGTTCATTAAGTGTTCCACTTCAGTTCAAAGCTATGAAGTACTTTCCAACCACATTCAAGCTAATAAACAAGTTAATGGATGATCAGCCTATAATAAGCATTAAGCAAAAAAGCAAGAACATTAATATTGAAGAACAAAGATGCATATATTACCAAGAAATAATACAAGAGAGTTAAGTTTGGTTACATTTAACCTCAACAATAGAGAACTTAGCTATTCATTGTCATGTATAGCATCAAAATACGTAGAGAAATGAAGAAGATGAGAAATGGAGCCATTGGAGAGCTTTTTTCAATAAAATAGTGCCAAAACTTGTGGAATCTAGAAAAGTTGTCCATAAAAGCATGTGGTCCCCTCTTATATCCCTCTGTTTTGAACCAAAAATATTAACTTTTAGTGCACATTCATTGAGCAAATCAAGGGGTTCACTTAGCGAATTCACAACTTTCAAAATAGAGTTGAGATGACTTCAAACTTATTTGGCGACCTTTATATTTGTTAAGCAAATCAAAGAAGACTAACATTAGGTGGAGGTGTCGTTGAACGAGTTCACAAGGTTTTGTCTTTCTGCCTCAATTTCGCTTAGCGAGTTCACGAGTCATTAGGTGAATTCTAGGCAGCAAGTGCCCCTCCAAATAACCCATTTCGCTTGGCAAGCTCACTATCTACTAAGCGAATTAAGGATATTCAATACTTCCATTTGTATTTCCAAGCTACTCTAAAACTCTTCAAGTTCACTTCCTTCAATCCTATACAAGGACTAACAGAAGAAATTTAGATGAAACCTTTTCAAAATAGTCAAACAACTCCTAAATTAGATTATCTACAACCCCACAACTAAAGTGGCCAAACATAGTTCTAAATGTAAAAAAAAATGAACAAATTACCTCAATATAAATCCAATAAGTAGGTGTTTATAGCAATTATCAACCACCATCATGTGACTATGACTCACCTACATCCTAATTCTATAAATACTACACTCTTAATCAATTTAGGTATGCTTTCAATTTTGATTTGTTACTTTACCATACCCCCTAACTAGCATTGAAGGGCTTTTGCAAGTAGTTACTATAACACTTTGTAACACCTATTTTTTTGCTATCTTTTATTTAACTTGATTGACATCATTTACCAGTGAAAATATTAATTAAAGCATAAAATTAATTAAGTAGAATTTTTGTGAAGTTGTGTGAGTTTCAAATGTTAATTAAATTGAAACTTAAACTGTGCTATAAAACAAATAGTAAAAGATTATACTAATTTTTGTTAGCAAACATCCAAATATTTCATGGAGATTAATATGATTAGTGATTATTAATTATAATTAATCTTCTGTGAAACTTTAAAGTGATTATGACATTTTAGAATAAAGTATTATTAATTTGTATAGCGTCAAGTGCACACTTTATAAGGAGTAATTTTGGAACAAAGATAAATGCAGTACCACTCACCACATTTGGTAAACTACCCTTTATTTTTCTTATGTAGCATAACAAGACAGTAATACACATTAAACTTAATTAATGTGGAAATTTCCCCAAAATGGTTAAGCATGTTTCTTACACTTGATCAAAGTGCTTTGTTTTTGCTCCAAATTATCTAAAATTTGAATCAAGCCTCTTGATTGGCTCCCAAGTGTTGTCTATCCAAACTCATCAAAACGGGAGGAGAAATTTATTTGGTTTTAATCCATTTTACTATTAATTCAAAGTTTAATTCTTTAAGTTTAAAACTTAAAAACCTAAAGCTTTATTCATTTGAAACCCTAACACTCTCTCACCACATTTGAAAGCTCTCTCCTTCCCTCTCTTTTGCTAGTTGGACACAATCTCACCATTAGAAAGGCATTTTTCTTCTCCATGTTTCCATTCAAGCTCCATTCTACGAAGCATCATATCACACCATTGGTTCAAGCTCTTAGTTCTTCTTCATTCTCTTCAACAAAAGGTGAGACTTTTTCTTAATTTTTCTACTCCTTATGTTGTTCGAACATCACTTCCCTCACTCTCCTCTTTATTTCTTTCTCTTAGTCATTTCCCTAGGTCAACTGGTAGGGTTTATTGAAGTGGTCGGTGAGTTTGGTCCTTTTCCTTGAAGATCCTTAGAGAAATTGGCTCAAGCTTCAATCTTTGGTAAGGAGAACTCCATGATACAAGTCCTTGGAAGCTTATGGACTCTTTATTGTTATATTGTGATGAAAGATTGGTTTGGTGAACTTTTTTTTAAAGAGATTTGCCCTAGTATGGTGTTCTTGATGAAAAAGTTATATTTGCCCTTGTTGAGCCAAACATTAGAAACAAGAAAAAGTAAACAATATCATATAATATTACATAACAAAAACAATAGTAAAGATTTGAAACAATAAATACTAGGAATAGATAATAAATAATATTACATAATAAGGGTAAATTATGTTTTTATCTCTATTAAAATATCAAAAATTCACTTTTAGTCTCTCATTTTTATTTTTTAATTTTTTCATCCTATAATTATGAAATTGTCACGTTTAATCCAAGTCACTAACTCTATTAAGTTAGAGTTGGCGTGACTAATGAAATTACACGTTAGCATTGTACATGAAACATTTTAGATGACATGACAAACACGTGTCAACCACGTAGATGTGACATCACCTAAAATGTCCACGTATAAAATTCTAATTTTTAAGGCTGCTAGTCATGTTAATACTTAAGTTAAACTTTGAAATCAAACATATATATTTATCAAACACTTCATCAACCAACGCTTATTATTTTATCCTTTTTCTCTTTGTTCCATCACATTTTATCACATGTTATATCTACACACCTCTCTATTTCTTCTTTGGCTATTTAGATGTTGAATAACATTTGTTCCTGTAAAAAAGATAAGGGATGAAACAACTATAAAATAAAAATGGAAAACTAAAACCAAATTTATTCTCCAAAAAGTCATTATTTTTCTGCCAATCCAGCGTTTGCACCAAATGTGCTGTGTTGGGTAATGTATTTACTATTTAGTGAGAAGGGAACAGGACGCTGATGATCTTCAAGAAGAGAGTGTGTTGCTGGCGCTGCAATGGCATCCTCTTCACTCACCACTATCCCATGGATTCCTCTCTCTTATTGTTATCGCCCTAACGCTAACACCAACACCACCATTCCCAGCCCAATTCCTACCTTCCCAAACATAAGCAGCAGAAGAAGAAGCGTTTCCATCAACGCCGAAGCCCTCAACTTCTCCGACTCCTTCGAACCCGGCGGATTTGGGTCCGACCCTGACCCCGACCCGCCCCCTGAGGAGCCTCACTGCCCTCCCGGTCTCCGACAATACGAAACGATGGCCGTTTTGAGACCCAACATGACCGAGGATGAGCGACTTGCCCTCACCCACAAGTACGAGGAGGTATTTCTTTCTCTTCTTTTTAATGTTTTCTATCTAACTAACATAGCTTGGATTGGGATACCCAATATAGCTACCCTCAGTCCCTGCCAAGTGTATCAATAATCAAATTCATAGAGGTTTCAGTAACAAAAGTAGATCAAATGGAACATAATATGATTGATTAAAAGGGATAAGGGAATCCCTAATCAAACTTGATGCACTGTTAACCAATTATAAATCATGATAAGTATGACTTACATTGAATAGCTATTTGTTTTCTTCTTTGGCCTTTGGGCCTCCTTAGTATCAAAAATTGTAAAAGTTAATCAACTTATCGAACATGGCAACTTGTGATTGGGTGACAGTATAAAAATTCCTTACACTGTCATGCAGACTATTTTCTCATAAAACTTTGCTAAAATCCAGAGAGAAAAAAAATACCTTACTCTAAAATTTGGTTTTTGATGCTGCCCAATGACATTGTTTAATCCATGTAATGGATGGTCCCTGTCAGGATATGGTTCTGTTGTTGTATTAAAAGAATACTGATTGTTGATGTATCCTATATCAGCCTTCAATCCCTTGTATAAATGATGAAACCTGTTTCAAAAAAAAAAAAACATAGCTCTTTGAATAAGCTTAGTTGAACAAAAGAAGTGAAAAAAAAAAAACCAATATATAAAATAACACTGCTACGGTGCCCATGTCACAGTAATATGAATAATACTTTCTCTAAAGCATTTTGTAGAGTGTAGAGTAACATGGACAGTAACCGTATAGTTTCTACCTTCAATTTTTGAATGAATTGTGTGTAGACGCTAACGCTATCAATCCCAATGACATTAATGTACTCCAATATTGAATGCCCCTGAAGATAATGAGTCCAAGATATTATATTTTCTCTTCACTTTGATATTTTTCGTCAAGAATTCACTTGTAACATATCAATATCCAAATTTAGATCTAAGTCATCTAACAGAGAACTTCATCATTGAGGAACAGAGAACAAGGTCATCAAATGGTGAAGACATATCTACACTTTGAAATTTATTCTTTCTTTGTGACATTATCTTTTCTATATTCTTGAATGTCATTGGGGCTAGTCAGCTAGATATCATGGATTTTGTTCTCTCATGTTATTTTGATAAATGAGAAATATTTGAGTACATATTGAACTGAAGCTGCAAGTGAGAAAAAAAGCTGAAATAATTGCAAATTGAAATGTGTACTTTGAAAAATATCAAATTTTACTAACTGACAACTAAACTAAAATATCTTTTAGGGTGCAGGACACAAAATACACTCTTGTTTGCATTTATGGTATCTAGATGTTCTAGTTGTACCTGGGCTCCGATCTTAACTATGTGAGGTAAGTGCAGATAATGATGAATTCAGCAAATGTGGTGGATGATATTTCTGTAATAGAGAAAATGAAAAGACAAGATGTAGTTGTGGTACCTTATTTGCTTGTGATGTTATTTTCTTATCAAAATTGGAGTTTATCTCTGTAACTCGCAAGGTGAAACTCCAATTTTGACTGGAGAATGACACTACCGCTCTGTTACCCATGAAATTGAGAGGAGAGCAAAGAAATTCACTTTTTTTTTTAATTTTGCTTTGTTTGGTACGTGTGAAATGGAGTAAAGAAATTTAAAAATTTGATGGGTCCCACTTTATTTTATTTCGTCACATTATTGGTGAGAAATAGGGTTGAAACATAGGTGAAACCCCACATTCCCAAAAGAGCCCTCTTTTCTTCCTTGATGGCGCTAGTTGTTTGTGTCTATCACTGCTGGGTTTGGCTTGACTTCCCCTTTTCCATAATCAATTTGTGCGTTTCCATAATTGATTGCTTTGTTTGGTTTCCCTTTTTCCATAATCTATTTGATATTGTGTGCCCCGTTCGTGTTTGATATCCCCTTTTCCATCTCCATTTGTGCTTCGTTTGGTGCTGAAAATCGATTATGAGTTGGGTTATAATTGATTAAATTTGTTGGATTTTAGGATCTCATAACCGATTGTATGAGTCTCACAATCTATTAAGTTTCTCCATAATCGATTATACGAGACTGATAAACGATTATGGAACTGTTTTGCTTTTTTGATAATTGATTAACTTTTGTGATAATTGATTGAGGACTCCATTTAATCGATTATGACTTAGTCTTCATCAATTAAATGCTTCCAGTTGTCCTCGAAGTCCATTTAATTGATAATGGTCATGTTTTAATTGATTATATGCATGCATTTGTTTGAAAGTCTTGTACGTTCTATGCAAGGACAAAATAGTATTTTTATTTCTAATATAATTTCTCTCCTTTCCTTCCCTCTAAACCAAACAACTTTATAATAATATTTCTTTTCAATTTTCCTTCTATTTCTCCCAAACAAAATTCCACCCTATTTTCTATCTATTTCTATCTTCTCTATTCTTCTCTTACCTATTTTCATTTACTCTATTTCTTGCCTCTCTGCCGAACACAGCATACAAGTACCTAAAGTATAGTACGTAAGTTTTGTCCAAAATGAAAACTGGATGCATGCTTTCTCCAAGTCTAAAATTTATTTTGATTCCCATGCAGCAAACTTTTTTGCATTTGGACATGTTTTGGAAACTGAACTAACATAGTTGAATCCATGTCCTAATAGTATAGAAGTGGAGTGAGCCACTAAATATGAATGTACTGAATGTTTATCTTTTCATGGGAAGAAAATCAGCAATATCTCTGTAGGCTGCTGATTATTTGCTTGCTTATTATTTTTCAGTTAATCAATATGCAAAATAATATGAAGTAAAGACCTAGTAGAACACAACTCAAGGTCAATTACTTGATCAGTCAAACGTGCACCTATGGCTCTGTTTATATCTTTAGATTTGTTATGCCACAGTTAATCCTTGAGTGTCAGTTCATTCATCCATTTTAAATGTTCAGTGAATAATAGAAGTGGCTCTCACAATTGGCGTTTGAATTGTATAGAGAAAATCTGGCATGACAGTTTCTTATTTTATTTGAAATCTTCAAACTGAATTTAAATTGATTTTAAATTTCAATTTTATAAATATATAATTTATAATAATTCAAAAGAAGAGCTCCTTAAAAGTGGATGTGGCTGTAAGTAATAGCCCTTTGTGTATATAATTTGGGTGTGGGTATAAGTAAAAACAAAATATTGGACATTTTGGGAAAGGGAAAAAGACACCTAATGAGGACCCCTAGGGTAGGTAGATATCAACAATCAGCTTCCATTTTTAATGCTTTTTATTTATGAGTATACAGTGGAGTGAGGTTTAATTTCAAAAATAAATGGTTGATTCTCTAATGAAGTTGAAGCTTGATAAGTAAGTAGGTTATATTTATGTGTGGTGAAAAGTTGCAGTCTGATCACATAACCCGAACTGCTGCAATACATGCTGATGAATTTAATGATGTGTTTCTCTTTTCTTTTTGACGAAGATGATGAATTATGTGAAAAGTGGAAATGATTTGTTTTTGCAATATTCTGTTAGAGAATTGTTTACAAATATGATATGATTTTCCTTTTTGCAGCTGCTTGTTGCAGGTGGCGGCATGTATATAGAGGTTTTTAACAGGGGAGTTATTCCACTAGCATATAGCATCAGGAGGAGAAACAAGGCAGGAGAGACCAACACTTATTTTGATGGTATCTACCTCCTCTTCACCTACTTCACGAAGCCTGAGTCCATAAACATTCTTGAGGAGACGCTGAAAGCTGATGATAATATTATCCGTACAATGACTTTCAAAATTAGGAAAAGAAAATATTAGTTGTTTTCAGCTCTTTACTAGTTATGAGAAAATGATGGTTGCGGAAAGAAAACTGTATTTACTATGAAGTATTTAATCATATATTTTTCCCTTTTTGTTTGAATTGAGGTATTTTTGTAGCATTGAATGATTACAAGAGAGTTAATACCGTTTACAGTATGCAGAGTTGCCTATAGGCCTGTGAATCTGATGATAATCTTTTCACTTATTATTATTTGGGTGGTTAGATTGAATTAGAAGCAAGCAAGCATGCACTTTACTAGGTGAGTGAGTATAAAGGCCCCAGCCCCAGTCATTAAAGCTGAGATGGATAAATTAGTTGCAGCCACAGGAAACGCATTAGGTGATCCTAATGGTGAGGTTAACACAGAATAGAAAATAAGGAGAATGGAGCAAGTGTGGATTGTGATTACATAGTCGTCGTCTTCTCTGAATTTCTGAATCTCTACGTCTGTGTTATTATTGTTCGGCTTTTCCCTTCTCTGTGCCCGGGAATTGAGGAGTTTACTTAATCCGTGCGTTTTAGTATTATTTGTGTGTTTCCTTTATTGTTTGATTCTATTAGGCTTAAATGTGTTTTTGGTTTCTTTAAATATAGATAGTTTTGGATTTGGTATCTCATTTTAAGAACTTTAGGAACAAGTTTCACAGATTTGAGTTAGCCATTAAATACCTCTTGGATTGATGATACACGAATTGGGAAGTTTGAACTATTTGTCTCTTATGATTTTGTTCTCGCCTTTAAGGAATAATTGTTTCCTACGTAATCTCTTGTATCATCAGCCACCGTAAATGCTAACCCTCCCTGTTCGTTTTTGACCAAGTCTGGTTAGTGGGTCTCCTTTCTGAGATAAGCTACATATCTTTTGCTATTTTTAGGTTAATACCTACGATTAAGGGATTATTTCCTGCATTATCTCTTATATCATTTGCGTATATATATTCGGGCCTATCTAAGGGTTCTTGAAATCAACAAAACTTTCAGTTTCAAATTCAGGTATTTTTATTATTTTTCCAACGAGGTTTGGCAATTCGTTGTTGATCTCACGTGACTTGTGGATATGAAGCAGGCTATGTCCTAACCTCTAAGATAAATGTAGTTGGATACTTAGGATACGTAGACTGATTAGGAGTTTATGGTTGTTTATGTAATGTACTTTGGTTTTTCGATATAAAATCGGATTTCAATTGGGTCAATGTGGAAATTTATGTATATGAATATGATCGTTTCTTGGGAGATTAATTTCTCATTTCATTTCCAAAGTCAAAGGATTCTTTATTAAGAAAAAAGAATGATGGGAACTCACCGAAGGTTTTGAAGTTACGAATGAATTTATTATTGGGATTTATTTTTTTACTTTGATTCCCCTTTCTAATTGTTTTCATTACAGGTTTCAAATGAGGAATGCTAGCACTACAATACACCTTTTTTTTTTTTCAACACACATTCGTATTTGGTCAGGTAACAGCTATTGTACAGTGAGACTGATTCAGACCCATATCATTTAAGTATTATTTTTAAGTTACCATGTTATTGGTACAAAGTATTTATCGGTTTTATGAATAACTAATCTTTGTCCGCAAACCTATCTGACCACTTTTAGTGGGATCTCTCTCCCCAATTACGTTTTTTCCATTCACAGACTAAAATCATTTAAGTATATTATGCATTTATATTAATGATTCATTAAGTATTATATTATGCATTATAGTTTTTTCCCTATTAGTGGCTAATACTAGGTGCTTGACCGCGGGTAAATTCCATAGATAGTTGTCCACGGTCTACCAGGTCGATTTCAAAATTTTGTGGCTCGTATTGGGAAGAAATTGTTCTATATTCCGTATACTGATTGGGAAATTCCGTAGGCTTTTTAACTAAAGTAGTAAAAAAAAAAAAGCTATTTACTAAAATAATAATAAAAAAACAATTTACTAATTTGGGTTGTTTTAAAAAAGGGACAGAAAAATATATACACGAGACGCATACTCAATGGGTGACACACTTTTTGTAACAATAGGTACCAAGTAAATTGGCGCCTCATGTTTAATATATATGGTTTTATTATAATAGGAGGTGTCAACTCAAATATATATATATATATATAAGAGGACACCTCGCGTTTAAATATGTTTTTTTTATTATAGCAGGAGGCACCAAGTTGGCGCCTCACGTTTAATATATTTTTTCTGCGCCACCAGTTTCATGATTTTTTTTTTCTATCATAGGAGATGTCATTTGAGTTGGCGCCTCGCGTTTAATTTTTCAATTTTTCTCTGATACAGGAGGCGCATGTTTATTTATTTATTTTTCTATCAAAGGAGGCTTGAATATGTGAATAATACCCATATTAGGCTTTAATGCAACAATTTATAATATTCCTACTGTAAAACCAATGCAACAATTAGAATACATGGTACAACTCTTTAATGCATGTTAACGACCAGATCCATGCAGGATATGGCAACAATGATGTCCAATATTGGTTGATAATACATGAATAATGTTCAAATCAAGAACTTAAATCCAAGTGTACATAATTTGTTTTGACATAAAGCAGACTAACTCTAGCAGTTCCAAATTTCAAACTTTTAGACAGAAAATTGTATGTGAATAATACCCAAAAGCAAGCATCAATCATTTTATAAAAAAAAAATAATATTAAACGCAAGAGTTTCCGCTTCCTGTTATAGTAAAAAAAAAATAATATTTAAACGCGAGGTGTTAACTCAGTTGGCGTCTTCTGTTATGGTAAAAAAAAAAAATATTAAACGTGAGGCACCAACTCACTTGGCGCCTCCTGTTAAAAAAAGCGTGTCGCCCATTGAGTATGTGCCTTGTATATATTTTTTTTGCCCCTTTTTTAAAACAACCTAGACTAGTAAATTGTTTTTATTATTATTATTGTAGTAAGTAGTTTTTTTTTTTTTTACTACTTTGGTTAAAAAGCTGATTCCGTAATATCATCTTCCATACATTTTACAAACTGATACTCCTTCATGGCAGAGCACTGCTAAATCCTAAAGTACTTATATATATGATACTTGTTTAACATGATCAAGACCATCTTTTTGCTTTGTCATCAACGTTTCACAAACATACAAATCTCCTCCAAGCTGCTACTTATGACTACAAAAGAGCAACAACAGTGCAATGACTTCATAGGGATATTTAAAGCTTATACGAGTAACTCATGACACATATATAGGAGAAGCGCATTATTTGTAATGAGACATAGAATCTGACGTAAAAGTACAGTTTGAGATCGGATCCCAAACCCACTACGAGAGAAAGACCTTAATTAATCCGCTTCATGTTCCACCAACAACAGTAAGATATTCCACCCTGACATTTCCCTCGTACCAAAATGCATTTTATTCCTATACACAAATGAAACTAAAGTTGCTTAAAGGTGGCTACTAGCTAGGTAGGTACGTAGGAAAGATGGCAAAAGCAACCTTGAAATTGGGTCATATATAGTGAAGAAAGTGAGAAAGGTTGCATGCTGAATCATGAACTAGACTATAATTGGGAAAATTGTTGCCTCATAGTTCCTACCCCATATTGTGTGGTAGAGTAACTATAAGCTTTATTTTCAGTTTATGCATGTATGTTTCAAATGCCCATATTTCTTCTTACTACTTGTCGAAGTACAGATCTAAATGTTATGTTGATTATTATGGATCAATCTCTTGATTAGGGATGGCAAAAAAGATACATATTCACATACTTGCGAATAAAACTTGTTACAAATTAAAAACAGATACTTTAATGAGTACCCATGAGTGAAATAAATGATTTTTTTTTCTTCGTTTTTTAACAAGGCGGGGACAAATAATAAGATACTTGTACTTAGGGATAAAAATAGGTCAGGCCGCTCGATAGAAGCCTATAGCCTAGCCTATATCGGGCCCAGGCCAGACCAAACTTTTTTAAAAAATAAATGAGGCCAAGGCTTTTATTAAAACTTGTTTTATTAAAAAGGCCAAGATGTAAGCCATTTAAAAAGCTTTTTAGACTTAATTGATTGACCAATTTAAATATACATAAATAAATATTTGTTGGTATTATTATTATTATATTAAATTTGTTATAATGCATTAAAATCATTTATTTATTTATCTTTTTAAATATTAAGCATGTTGACCTACATAAAGAGTCAACTTTATAAGTTTATTCAAAAAAAAATTTCTATCCTATTTAGAGGTCATATTGCAACATATGTTTTTTAAAAAATTATCATGAATATTAGATTAGACCTTAAAAATATGCTTATATCATATAAACAAGTTGGACTCGATTCTTATAAAGCCTAGCATACCTATTTTTACCTCTATCTTGGTGTTAAATTATTATAAAATAGGACATTAAACATGCTTGTAAGTTAGGCCAAGCTTTTAAAAAAGGTCTAAGATAGGTAAACAAGTCATGTTCAAGCTATGTATTTTTAAATAAGGCCAGACTTAGGTCTAACAAAGTCTAGCTTGGCTTAGTCTATGTCTATCCTTACCTGTACTTGTGGGTACCTGTAATTTGAAATTACTTAAATGTCCTTAATTATATACAAAGCAAGTTGCTTTAATATACATTTAGTATAAATATGTATTTTAAAATTATTTATTTTTAGTATAAATATATGTTTTAAAATTTTTTATTTTTATTTTTACTTTTATTCAAAAAAATTTATTTTAACAAATATCGATATATATTCATGGATACATGTAGATGTTTATAAAATCTGTGGATACCCACTTAACAAATACTCATACTTGTATGTAGTGGATTTTTATCCAATGAATAGATGATAAGAGACTACTTTTTGTGTCAATGCCGCCACATTGCTATCCCTAATATTAGGATTTATAGTAAGTTCCATTCAAATAAACACTAAATTAATTATTTTATTCAAAGAAAATCTAATTTAGTTGCTAGGTTTATTTTCAATTATACATAATGTTCAGTATTAGTCTTCAAAGAATAAGGAATAATGTGCAAGGGCTATGACACTTAGTGTATGCAATATACAAGTGAGAGATTAAGGTTAGAAAGAGTATCTTAGGCTCTCTAGGGTCTATTTATACCACTTTCTCTTCACCTATTGTGACGTTTTTTTCTTAGGAATGGTGTGAGAATTGTCTCTTTGAGAAAATCATAACAAATCGCTACCAATTTGGACTATGATTCTGTGATACGCATTTGCATTATGATCCTTCCATATTCCAGAAGGTTCTTGATGTAATGTTCAAGGTGTCTGATTGTCAAACCCTGATTATTGGGCCAGTTTATTGACTTATTTTCTTATGATGGGTCCAATTCTCAAAGATGGATCCGGAATAAATAATAACATTTTTTTTTTGAGAAGCAAACCAAATTCATTAAATAGAAGTAGACCATATAGTGCAGCACAAGTTGTGCAAGCACCTACAGGCCAGCAACCAAGTACACGACGCACACTGCTAAATAGCAAAGTGCAGCATCCAAAAAAGAGAGATAACCCCAAGAATAGCGCTCTACATTCCTCTAAGGTAGTGAGCCTACGTTGCCCCCCCAATATCCAGTGCCTCCTTCCATAATTATGCAGAATTACCAACAGGTTGGTTAGTATCCCCATGCTACATAGTATCCCCATATGGGTTGGTTAGATAATAATGTGAAGAAGATAGATAGAAGGAAAAAAGATATTGTCCTTCTACATATCTTAATTGCCAAACCATAGTAGTATTGAAAACAGGTTTTGTAGTTGCAATAATGTGTCTTTTTTGTTAGATTATTTTAATCTAATAATGGCTTATGTAATTTATAGAATGACTTTAATAAAAAGATTTCTAATATGATGGTTGTTAGGTTTAAAATAAATTAAAGTCATTAGAGGTTATTTTAGATTTATTAAAATTAATTCCTTCTCTTTCTGTTCCATAAAAGGATAATTTTGGTAATTAAAGAAAAATGATTTGAAAGGGAAGTTACGGAGAAATTTTCATGAGTGGGTTTTAAAATTTTAAAAGATAACCACCGCTTCTCTCTTCTTTTTTGACATTTTTTATGTACGGGTATTTTGCCAAAGGACATTGACAGAAAGAAGTGTTCTACACCATCATAGACATTAGAATAGGGAGTAAGGAAAGAAAAAAGATTTCAAGAAAAACAAGAAGACACTATTGAAGATTGCAGTATGGATTTGGGTAAGTTCTTAAACTCCATTATAAAAATTACAGAATATTATAGATGTAAGAAATATTTTATCTAAAATTCTTAGAGTGTAGTTTTCCTGTTTGTTGAACCCTAAGAAATTACACATGACAATAGAATTTGCTAACAACTGGTATCAAAGCAAGGTTAGAGATCATATATTTTTCCATTAAAGACCCTTTACTCTGTATTTTGATTCCTACGAAGGGTGTACTGGCGTAAAGAAATTGCCGGCACGTAAAAGAAAGACCCGTGTTTAACGATAGTGTAATATACATACTATTATTGATTTGCGTTTTGCCTGCACGTGATCCAATTTTATATGAAATAATTATATGAATCTGAATTGAAGTTTTATGCTCCCTGCACGCGCGGAAGTTAATTGATATATATGTATATGCTAAAAGCTTTTGGTAGATATGGCTTTTTCCCATGGCCTGCAAGTGAAGTTGAATGAAAACTCTGTTTATGGTCTCGTGTGCTGTTCAATGGCATATAATAATGGTATTGTGTTTATATATGCAATTACTGTGATTGAAATTTTCACGGCATGCACCTGCATCTGTTTCGACTTTATTCTGCAGTGGCTTCGGTCATTTTTATTATTATTTTATTTGAAAAGAATTTAAAAAATTGTTTTTACAGAGAAGAATTAATTTGGAATTATGCATTAAAGTGAGATTTGTTAATCACCAAAGTGATCAAATCTATGGAGTTTGTGATTCCAAATTAAATGATTGTTTGAGATTATGATGCTTGAAATTTATATGTTTGGGTTGAATGAAATTGTTAATTATAAGGCATATATGGATTACCCAAAGGGGAGCCATTGCTTATAATTAATGATATTGATGATTCGTTTTCATACTTGTTGAATGTGTGTATATCTAAAGATAACATGCATGTCAAGAGTAGTATGATTTATTACCCATTAAAGTATATTTATTTGGCATCATTATTGACATGGATATGTATTTATTTATCACCCAAAGGTGAACTTAGATGCATGATTAAAGTCTATATAGTTTGAATCATTAGGTTTACTCAAGTATTAATGTGTGAGTTTATTTAAATGTATGCAGCTATGACTAATATGTTTGCTTTGGGCAATTGTATGATCAACTTCAATGGGTTAAACTATGTTGATTGGTCTAAAATGATCCAGTTTCAACTGGGTGTAATGGACTTAGACTTGACATTGGTAATGGATGAAAGGCCCCCAGCCATTACAGAGACCAGTACAGATGCTGAGAAGTCTCTCTTTGAGGCTTGGGATCGGTCTAATAGGTTGTCATTGAACTTGATGATACTGACTATGGCTGAAAATGTTAAGCCATTTATGCTTAAAACAAATGATGCAAGGGAGTTCATGAAATTGGTTAAGGAGTACTCACAATCAAACATTACTGACAAGTCGGTTACAAGTAACTTGACAAGTGAGCTAACAAACAAGAAGTTTGATTGGTCTCAGTCAATTCATGATCATGTGATAGAAATGTCAAATCTGGCAACAAAGTTGAAGTCCATGGGAATGGAAGTAAATGAGTCCTTTTTAGTACAATTCATTTTAAACTCATTTCCCGATGAATTTGGCCAGTTCTAGGTGAATTATAACACCCTTAAGGAGAAATGAAACTTTCAGGAAGTTAAGGCCATGCTGATTTAAGAGGAAGGGAGATTAAAGAAAAAGAAGGGCAACTCCATTCATCTCATGACTCATGATGGAGCTAGTACCAGTAAGAGCAAGTCAAGTAGGAAGGACAAGGGCAAGGCCTAACTGAAGGTTAAAAAGGGAGGAGTTCGTAAAGAGAAAAAGTGCTACTTCTGCAAGCAGAGTAGTCACTTCAAGAAGGACTGCCCGAAAAGAAAGAAATGATTTGAAAAGAAACGTATATATTATATAGTTGTAAATTTCAAATCAAATCTTATTGAAGTACCCAATAATAACTGGTGGCTTGATTCTATAGCAACTACTCATGTGTCACATATTATGTAGGGATTCCTTTCGATCCAAACCATAAGAGGAACTGAAAAGTTTCTTTATATGGGAAACAGAATAAAGGCAAGGATAGAGGGCATTGGGATGTATAGATTAATCTTGGACACCGGGTGCCATGTAGATTTGGAAGGATGTCTCTATGTACCTAGATGTGCTAGGGATTTAGTTTCTATTGCAAAGTTGGATGAATTAGGATTTAGTTTCAAGATCCGAAACAATGTATTTTCTTTGTTTAAGAATATGTACTGTTATGGATCTAGTACTTTAATAGATGGTTTGTACTGTTTTAATCTTGATGTAAAGTTTAAGGAATCCTTGTTTAATGTTGAATGTGTTGTTGGTAGTAAGTGTAATGTGCATGATGATAGTTCTGCTTATTTGTGGCATCAAAGACTAGGCCACATATCCAAAGAAAGGATAATGAGGCTAATGAACTATGAAATTTTGCCTTAATTGGATTTTAGTGACTGGGATATATGTTTGGATTGCATTAAAGGAAAGTATACCAAACAAATATCAAAGAATTGTGCTACAAGAAGTAATGAACTTCTAGGATTGATACACACTGATATCTGTGGACCCTTTGACATTCCATCTTGGAGCGGTGAAAAGTATTTTATCACCTTTATTGATGACTTTTCATGTTATTGTTATTTGTATCTTCTGCATGAAAAGTCTCAGTTAGTGGACGTCCTAAAGGTGTTCATTGATGAGGTAAAAAGGCAGTTAGACAGAAAAGTGAAAGTTGTAAGGTTTGATAGAGGTGGTGAATTTTATGGAAAATATAATGAGAATGGACAATGTCCAGGTCCATTTGCAAAGTTCCTTGAAAGTCGAGGCATATGTGCACAGTATACTATGCCTGGCACACCACAACAGAATGGTGTGGCTGAGAGGCAGAGCCGTACTCTAATGGATATGGTTAAGTCTATGTTGAATTATAACATTGTACCTTTATCTTTGTGGATGCACACATTAAAGACTATTGCATATATGCTTAATAGGGTTCCTAGTAAGGCAGTTCCTAAGACCCCTTATGAACTGTGGACAGAAAGGAAACCTAGTTTGAGGAATCTCCATGTTTGGGGTTGTCTGACAGAAGTAAAGGTGTATAATCCACATGAAAAGAAGCTTGATGCAAGAATCATTAATGGCTTCTTCATTGGCTATCCTGAAAAGTCCAAAGGTTACATATTCTATTGTCCTAACCATAGTACAAGAATAGTTAAGTCTGGTAATGCTCAGTTCATTGAGAATGGCTAGTTTGGTGGGAGTGAGAAATCACAAAAGGTAGATATTGTAGAGACTCATGGTGAATCTTCTTCACCTACAGTCTCTTCTCAGGATGTTGTTCCTCTGGTTGTATTACAGTTAAACAACACCCAGAGACAACAAAATAATATTCAAAACCCACAAGATGAACAAATAGTTGATGAACCAGTAAACAATGTGCAAATCACAAATGAACAAATGATAGAAAAGGCATAAGAAATAGCACCAAGAAGGTCTGAAAGGCAAAGAAGACTAGCTATTTCAAGCGATTATGTTGTGTATTCACTTGAACATGAATGTGAGTTGAGCATTGATGAAGATCCAGTTTCATTTAGACAAGCCATGGAAAGTGACAATTTTGAAAAGTGGCTCAATGCTATGAAAGAAGAGTTGAAATCAATGGATGACAATAAAGTATGGGATCTAGTTGAGTTGCCTGAAGGTTCAAAACGAGTTGGTTGTAAATGGGTCTTTAAGACCAAACGTGACTCGAAAGGCAATATTGAAAGGTATAAAGCTAGACTTGTTGCTAAAGGTTTCACTCAAAAGGATGGCATTGATTACAAAGAAACATTCTCTTCTTTTTCTAAGAAGGATTCTTAAAGGATTGTATTAGCTTTGGTGGCTCATTATGATTTAGAGCTTCACCAAATAGATGTAAAGATCGCTTTTCTAAATGGTGACTTAGAGGAAGAGGTTTATATGGTTATTTCCACAAGAAAGGAAAATCTAGTGTGTAAATTGAAAAAGGTCAATATATGGACTAAAACAAGCTTCTAGACAATCGTATCTTAAGTTTAATGATACCATCACATCATATGGTTTTGTAGAGAACACTGTTGATCGGTGTATCTACATGAAGGTCAGTGGGAGTAGATTTGTAATTTTAGTTTTATATGTTGATGATATTCTGCTTGCTACTAATGATGTTGCTATGTTACATGATGCAAAGAGATTTCTCTCTAATAACTTTGAAATGAAAGATATGGGTGAGGCATCCTATGTGATAGGAATAGAAATATTCCGTGATAGATCACAAGAACTATTGGGATTGTCTCAGAAAAGATATATCAATAGGTATTAGAAAGATTCAGAATGGAAAAATGCTCTGTAGGAATTGTTCCAATTAAAAAAGGGGACAAGTTTAGTCAAATGCAATGTCCTAAAAATGACCTGGAACGAAAAGAAATGGAGTATATTCCCTATGCATCAGTGGTTGGAAGCTTGATGTATGCTCAGACATGTACATGGCTGGATATTAGCTTTGCCGTAGAAATGTTGGGTCAATATCAAAGCAATTGTGGAATAGATCATTGGAAAGCTGCAAAGGAAGTTCTTAGGTATTTGCAAGGCATAAAGGATTACATGTTCACATACAGAAGGTCAGATCACCTTGAAGTGATTGGCTACTCGGATTTAGACTATGCGGGATGTGTGGACTCAAGGAAATCCACATCTGGGTACATCTTCCTTTTGGCTGGAGGAGTGGTATCATGGAAAAGTGCAAACACAGTCCGTGATTGCCACTTCTGCCATGGAGGTTGAGTTTGTGGCATGCTTTGAGGCCACAATTCAAGCATTGTGGTTGCGAAACTTTACTTTCGAATTTGGTATTGTCAATAGTATAGCCAGACCGCTGAGGATTTTTTGTGTAACACTGCATTTTTTTTTACCTATGTTTTAAAAAGTGATTGAAATTAATTGCAAGAGAAAATTTAAATTTAATTTTGTTGAGAAAATTTAATTAAAACACTTTGTATGAGTTTATGTAATAATTTTCGATGAAGTTCTAATTGAACTAAAATTTAATTGTACACTAACAATGCAAAATTACACTGTGTAACTAAACAAGTAGTCAGAAATTTATCATGAACCAATCCTAATGTGTCATTAACATATTCCTCCAAGCTAATTAGCACCTATTTCAAGATAAGTTAATTTTTGATTTACCAATTTTGGTTAAATCTTATCTCCCATTTTTAGTAAATCACTTAAACGAATTTTAGTAACAGATTTGAAAAGCAAAAATACCCAATTTTAAGCATTTCCTATCCGGCTATACGTTGCATATCACTACCCAACGTTTAAACCAATATATTACCCATTGATATGCTACTTTTCAGGCCCCCAACTTTTGCACGTTGTTTTTTTTAAGCTCCTGGACTAGCACAAAAGAAGAAGAAGAAGAAGAAGAAGAAAAGAGCCCCCCCACCTTGAATGTCTACGTTAGTTTTTTTTTCCCTTTACCTTTAAACCCCCTAGACATTTGTCTAACATATATAGAACGTTGGAGACAATAAAAATAGACCCCTTCATTGTCTTTAAATATCAACGTAACAGAGGAGAAAAAAAAGGGGGAGGACTTTACATTCCAATAGTTACAGTTGTGGGTGTGGGAACAAAATCTGTGGAGCTTAGGACAGCTCCCCTCCTTTCTTTTGAGTTCATCTACCTGCATTAATCTTCATCAAGTAAGGGAGCTTATACTTTGCTGGTTTTCTTTTATTCTGCTAGTAAATGCTGGTAGGAAAATATTGAGCTACTAGTTGGTTTGTTGTTGGATCTTTAGTGCTTGCTATTGTTGGGTTGCTGTTGGAATATGTTTATTTATTTATTATTATTTTTTTGGCTTAGAAAGTATTATGCTTTTCCTTGCTATGTATCATGAAAAATGTCACAGTATGAGTCATTGTAGTTGCTGTTTGGTGTTGGAAAAATATGGTTTTTATATGATTTTACCATAGAAAAATAATTACTTGAGTGAGTAGGATCATTATGTATCTGCAAAATTTGTATCTGTAGTTTGAGTACTGCTGTAAGGAATTAATAGGCTGAAGATTATTTACTTAGGGTGAAGATATAATTATTAGGAGCTTGCATTTAAAATATATATACATATATATGCGTAATCATATAAAGCTATAGTATGCACAAGACGTTGTTTTCTTTTTTTTTTTATAACAGAGGAAACTTGATAACGGAGGAAAGACGTCATTTTCAAAACTTTAAGAAAAACATATATGTATAAAACGTGTGAGTGAATTCATGCTTATGGAACATGTTTCATATTTGATATTATAAGATCCTTTAATCAAGTATATATATATATATATAACTATAATTATACGAAATATATATAATATAAAAACAAAAGTAAACCTATATAATATATGAAGCACAAGTGCGAGGATGCAGCGTCTTTTCGAATTAAAGGCTTAGTAACTTTTGGATATAGTTAATATATATATAATGAATGAGAAAGTAGTAATAATTAGAAAGTGGTCAACCGATTAAGATAATAACAATGAATTATTAACTAATTAATATTTTTTTTCCCAAGGTCAATAGAATGGAATGAAGAGGTGTCATAAAATTTTAAATCCTTAGGTTGTGTAAACGATTGGAATAAATTTAATATTTAATACCCTTGATGATTAAGATATAATTTAATAATTGCCATAAAACTATAATGACGTAAATTTATTCGACGTATTTGGTGAATGTCGGAAATACTGAGAAAAATAAATTGTTGGAAAATCCTAAGAGATTTTGTCATATAAGACCTTGAGAACAAGGTGATGGTTATGCTTAGTATCTTGTGGAAAGGCTCGACCTGAAAAGGCAGCAGATGTATTGTTGATATGTCTAATCCACAAAAAGGAAAATCTAAGCGCGAACGTTGTTGGCCCCTGACTTGGATTAAATATTATTTCGTTGACATGCATTCATGCATGAGTCGTTGACGAACGCTTGATAAGCGTTGGGATGGCTAATGGAGGTACTTAGAGTATCCTTGAGGATATACGGATGCGCGATTCCACAAGTGATCGGGATCTTTGCAAACCTGAGTCGTGGTGGCGACTACCCACATACGCATATCCTGATGAAGCTGCAGTCAATCCAAGATTAGTACCAGTAATCCCCCAGTTGGTTTTAGGCACGTGCCGCCTTTTTGCCTTACGAAGGGTGTTGTTGATGTAACCACGTTAAGGGATACGTCTGGATGATCGCTCAAAGTTGTTGGAAATCGTCATGGAGTCGTGTCTGCATGCATTGCACGACCATATTATATTGACTTGAGACTATATCTACTTTTACTATAGTATTCATGTCAATTGTTGTGTATATTCGTTGTTTGTCTTCTCAGAGATGTGTGGAACGTCATGATATGTTATGGTTAATTATTTGTTTATAAGCTTACCCTTGTGTGTTTGTGTTTGACTACAATGATCGTGACGTTTCGCTCACGGGAGTAGATGGCTAGTCGACGCCGAACGGGACCTTTTAGCATCGAGCTCGTGCCAGCTGTAAGAGGCCGAGGTGGTGGTTGGGTGATTGATTGATGCCTAGGAGGCACGTTTTAGTGGAGTGCTGGTTATCCGTTATGTTCCGTTTGGTGTTATGGTTTCTTCCATTTCTATTTTCATGACAGTGGACTTTCGTGAGTTACTTGGAGAGGATTGGCGTACCCCATCATGCCTTTCTAGTGTTGTTGGACGTGCATCTGGCTATAGGCGCTTGTTCCGTGGAGGGCGACGCCCACGGATG
This sequence comes from Spatholobus suberectus, assembly GCA_004329165.1. Taxonomy (NCBI): domain Eukaryota; kingdom Viridiplantae; phylum Streptophyta; class Magnoliopsida; order Fabales; family Fabaceae; genus Spatholobus; species Spatholobus suberectus. The sequence goes on along the minus strand of CM014737.1, from coordinate 57,790,641 downwards.
GGTTCTGATAGGGCCAGAAAGACTGTTGAGGATGCCTTTTCCATCTCTCCTCACTGTCCTTGATAGGAATAGGATGTAGTTGTGGCCAATTAGGGAGTAGATGTCATATAGTAGACTTCCCTGTTCCCTTTTTTAATGTATCATCTCTTTTGAGTTGTACTTGATGGCCATGTATGCTTTATTTTGAGTTACTTAGATCTTCTACTTATGAGATTGTAGTGCCATGAGGCATCATATTGTATTTCTGTTGTTGTGCTACTTATGCGTATTATCCAGTATATCATATGCTCATGTGTTGAAACTTTTAGATGTTTTCATTTTGGAAATTGAAAAATTTACACACATTTTCATTAAATAAATTAATAAGAGATTTCAAAAACTTAAAATTAAATCTTTTCTGTTATGATTACTGAATTGGTGATATGTAGTGACAGCGGGTCGTTACATATTGTGATAATTTCGTAGCTGTTTTCTTCTCTAAGAATGACAAATACTCAAAAGGAACAAAACACATGGATTTGAAATATTTGTCAGTTAAAGAGGAAGTGTAGAAACAAAAAGTGTCAATTGAGCATATTGATACGAACTTAATGATAGCGGAATTCGTTGACTAAAGGTTTACCATCCAAGACATTCATTGGCCATGTTGAAAGAATGGGTGTTATGGATAAGTCCTTGTTAATGATGTAGTGTGATGTGTGTGTGTGTATGTATATATATATATATATATATATATATATATATACATTTACGTTGTAATGCTCGTATTGTATGACACTTGTGAATTCAATGACAGTTACGTTTCTGCTTTATTATGTCATTTACATTACAAGGTATACATTATTGTTTTAGTGAAATGACATGATGTGTCTTTGAAAAGACATTAAAGACACATGTTACAATGTTGATTAAAGTTAAATTGAGTTGGATGATTTTGTGATATATGGAGGGAATTAAGTTGTTGGATAACTTGCAACCGCCATGATCCAATCATTTTAATTCAATTAAGGATGGTGACTTGGTAATTTCAACATATGGTGTGCACTTATAGTTTAATGTTGAATCTTCAAGTCATCATATGAGCAAAGTGGGAGAATGTTAGATTATTTTAATCTAATAATGGCTCATGTAATTTATAGAATGACTTTAATGAAAAAAATGCCTAATGTGATGGTTATTAGGTTTAAAATAAATTAAAGTCATTGGGGTTATTTTAGATTTATTACAATTAATTTCCTCTCTTTTTGCTCTATAAAAGGGTAATTTTGACAATTAAAGCAAAAGGTTTTGAAAGGGAGGTTACGGAGAAGTTTTCATGAGTGGCTTTTTAAATTTTAAAAGATAACCACTGCTTCTCTCTTCCTCTTTGACACTTTTTACATACGGGTATTTTGCCAAAAGAACAGTGACAGAAAGAAGTGCTCTACACTATAATAGACACCAGAAAAGGGAGTAAGGGAAGAGAAAAGATTTCAAGAAGAGCAAGAAGAACACTATTGAAGATTGCAGTATGGATCTGGATAAGTTCCTAAACTCCATTGTAGAAATTACAGAGTATTATAGATGTGAGAAATATTTTATCTAAGATTCTTAGAGTGTAGTTTTCCTGTATGTTGAACCTTAGGAAATTACACATGATGGTAGAATTTGCTAACATTTTTCTTGCCTTTTAATGAAGAATAGAAACCAAAAAGGGTTCCGTTTTCATTTCAGAGGTCATTAAATAAATCACCACATACGAAAGTGATTAGAAATAGTATATCATACATATTTTATTTAGGCTTAACTATATAGGTTTAAATATACTTTTAGCATTTTATCTTTTTACTAAAATTTATTTTGGTTCTTTATCTTTTAAAAGATTCATTTTGGTCCTTTAATTTTTAAATTTGAGTCAATGTTGTCCTTTTGTTAACAATAATCATTTTCGATTTTGAAATATGATTTTGAACCTTTTCTTTATTGATTCAAGACTTGGAACTTGTCCCATTAGATTTACTTACGTGAAAAGGTCATAAACATGGTGAAAAATGCGTGAAAAGTGAGTCCCACAAACAACCGAAAAAAATTTGATATTAGATTTTCAATTTTTCGTGGGACTCACTTTTCACATGTTTTTCACCATGTTTATGGCTTTTTTTGGTTTGAATATTAATTGTGTTTCATAGTTTTCATGTAGGTGAATCTAATAGGACAAGTTTTAAGTCTTAAATCGATCAAAAAATGGTTCAAAATTGTGTCCCAAAATTAAAAACAATCACTTTTAACGAAAGGACAACATTAACTCAAATTTGAGAATTAAAGGATCAAAATGAATCTGTTAAAAAATAAAGGATCAAAACGAATTTTAATAAAAAGATAAAAGACTAAAAGTACACTTAAGCCTTTATTATAAAAGGAAAAAAAAGAGTAACCGAATGGGAACCCAAATAAAACAGCACGCTGCTTTACCTACCCTAAAGCTAATCCGACAGTAAAGTAAATGATTAGTTGATGGTGATCCATCCTCCAAATTATGTCTCGTTGTACTATGCTTCCGCTCGTGGTTTGTAAGTGAACAAGATAACAGGGAGACAGGTAGAGAAAGGGAGAATGCTCACACTCATTTGACTTGATTTGATTTCTTAACTTCTTGAAAAATGTCATGGTACATGCATAATTATAAGTGCATAGAAAAGGATCCTTTGATCATCAATTGATGGACATTCTCTTAATAAATATATATTAAATATGTCACGCTTATATATAGAGAGGCAGACAAATACAAACTTTCACATGATCTTGTTATGTTAAAATTCAATATAAAAGGATTCATTCTAACAAATGTAATAAATTTTTTTTTTTTTTTTGGTATGATGTCACATGTATCCTCTGCAAGTAAAAATCTTACTCAAATCAAGTAGGACCTAGAAATTATAAGCATTGATATTATACCTCCTATAAATTATAAATTCTTGAATGTAAAAATACATGAATAGGTAACTAACAAGTGTGATAACTAGTTAAGGAATATAATGTTGGGAGAAGTCAGTTTCTTAAATGAATTTCGGTACCTTGAGGGATTACTCCTTGACTTTTGATCGAAAGATAGCCTGGGTTAAAAAAAAAACTAGTTAAGGAATAGGACAAAACTTATATAAAGTTCTATAGGTATTGTTTGTGTTGTTCTCTAATCATAATTGGAGATTTATCTCGATAATCGGCACAATCCTTTAATGCAAATCTTTATTTCATATATTATCGAGATAAAACTTCAATTTTAATTGGAGAACAACACAAACAACACTTATAAAACTGTATGTAAGTTTTATTTTAAGGAATATTAAATTTATCTTATTGAATGCTTTTAATTACTTGAAAAAACAAACATTGAATGACTTATATATTTTTTATATAACAATACAAACTTTTTTATTTTTTTTAACCACCATTCTTAAATAACTCATTAATAGAAATGGAAATTGGGTAGCATGGATAAGGATTCGGCAGGTGCAAAACCATGGCATGAAATGAATCAGTCCCCAACTTCCTAGTGCCTACTAGTACAATCAAGTTTATCAAATAGATTTTCTAATCCTTGAATTGAACCTTTTGATGATGAAGTCACTTTGAGGTAATTCAGTTAGTGTCGACAAGTTAGTAGTACTAACTTAGCACAAGCACTTATTTTTTTGGTGAAAAGTTAGCACTAGTAATGACGCAGAAAGAATGCGATCAAATGTTTGGACCCATGCGGGTGCATTTGAAGACAACTGGGCTTAAAATCGTTGGCGTGAGGCTATACCTTAGTGGAGGGTCATGGGCTTGTCCCATCATTTGAAAAAAAAAGATAGAATATGTACCACTGCCACTATCAATATCATTATAATCATAATATATACGTAACAGTACTAATTGATACTATACCTCTTCTAATTTATCACTAATAAAAACAACCAAGTTAAATATTTCCACATATATAATAATATCTTTCTGCCTCTTTTCGCCAGTTCCCCCAAGGACAATTTTTTTCTTGTCAAATAAAGAAACGAACCAAGGAAACGCAATTCTCTAGGAATAGCAAATCAGCACCCCACCAATATATCCTGGTAAGTGTAGTGTATACTCGATCAACTGAAGCTATTTAACTTTGCATCTATCTTATTCAACACAACAACTCTAGAAGTTTTCATTTCACACATTTGTACTTAAATGAAATTGTAACATATTGCAGTGGCAAGAGGTTTATGAATGTCAGGAGACACACCACAGAATCATGAGTCTTCCACAAGCTGCAACTAGCCCTCCTCCACATCTGTATCCACAGGAACTTCAGCTGAAGCTTTACCAAGCCTTCATATTCTCAATTCCCATACTCTTTTCTATCATTCTCTTTCTCTTGTTCTACTTGTTCTACCTCAAGAGGAGGGCTTCCTCTCTCTCTTCCTCTTCTCCCCACTTGCTTCCAAGGACCATTGCCAATCCACCAACCACCACTCGCTATCATTCCTCAGTAAGTAACACTCTCCAAACTTTAAGGGAAACTAAATATTTAGATTGTTTGCTTAATTGCTTGCTTCCTTCACTGCACCATCCATTATATATGATCAATTAAAAAATCTAATATTAGACTCTCTATTGCCAATTTCACAGCCTTGTCGTTTGGATCTGACCCTGCAATTCCTGGATAAACTTCCAAGAATTTTATTTGATGAAGATTTGCTAGCAAGGGATTCACTGTAAGTCAATTTTTTTTTTTATTTGTGTTTGTATAGTTGCTTTGAAAGAGGTTTTCACCTGCACTGTTGTTGCTATAGGTTGGTTTCTTTTTCAATTCTGTTTTTATCCTTTCTCTCTCTTGGTCATGAGCTTAATATGCTTTGATCTTTATCCATTATGCAAGGTGCTCTACAGTATGCAATTTGGATGTATGTTATTGTAATTTCACCTCTCAGCATTATGTGCTGGTTAAAAACTTAAAAGTTATTCTCAACGAATGTGGTTCTTGGAAAGCTGAAAAAATGGTTAGCAGAATGTTCAATTCACAGGATTATTTAGAATATTTAATGGCATCCACTATTTTCATGAAAAGTGGTACATGGAAAGAAAGTAAAAGAGATAAGTAGAATATTTGAAAAACGGTTTTTCTTTTTCCTTTTCTTCTGGCACCAGAGAAAATAACTTGGCATATATGGTGTCTTCTCACCTAGCTATAGAATTAATAAAGTCATAAAAAAAAAGAAGACAAATTCTGCACGTGTAACCCAAGTGGATGGTAAGAACCAAAATCTCAACGATAGGTACTGGTTATATTTTTTGTCAGGGAATTTTCAGTAGAAAAGGCTGGATAGCACTTTGGAAGCTCTGTCTTGAATTCCATGTGCCGGTCCACTCCTTTTCCATGTCTCAACATTCAATATATGACTTCCATTGATTTGATTTAATATAATAGAGTGATGTCCATCAACATTTAAAAAAAAAAAAAAGATTGATCACTGGACTAATTAAATAAGGCTGTGACATAGCTTGCTAAGAGATGAGGCTAATAGCTTGGTGACAATTTTGAAACAGATGTTGTGTTTGTCTGGGGGAATTTGAGCTGAAAGAAGAGGTGCTTCAGATTCCTTATTGCAAGCACGTGTTCCACTTCGATTGCATACATCACTGGCTGCAATCAAACTCCACTTGTCCACTTTGTAGATGTTCCATCATCCCCACTACCAAGTTCCTCAATCCAGCACCGCCTATTAATATTATATCAGACCCACCCCAGCATGGTGCTATCATTTCGGACTCTCCATTACAAATTCTATCATTGCCACCTCAGCCACAAGATCACGAAGTTGGTGCTTCCTCAAATGCTACTAATTTGTCAAGGGAATGATACATTAGTTTCATTATAATAATGGCCATTAATTTGAAGAGGGATATTCAGCTACACATCAAGATTATGTAGTTGTCTACATTTAAGAATTAAACCAACATTTTATGATATAAGATTTTGGTTTTGCGCTTGTATTTCTACATTGGAATATTCACTCAGTTTGTGGAATGTAGAACACAGCTTCTCTTTGTCATGACCTTTCTGGATTGCCTATTGAACCCCAATTACGCCAACTTGTGATTTTTCTTTTCCAAGATGAGAAAGTGTAAAAGTGTAACTAATTGAGAGTAGCAATGAAAAGGCATCAAGTGTATCATTCAGTACTACTTTGTTGTGTCTTGTTAGCATATGCTATGAATTTGCCCTTTGCTAGGCCGTAGTTCTTTCGTTTATACTACTCATATGGCAAAAAAATGATGGCTTAGAAAAGATAGCAGATATTTATCTCATCACTTTACTGACTCCTAGGTTGCCATAATGAATATAAATAAGATTTTCCGCCTAAAGTCCTTGAGCTCCGAACCTTAAGAGAAGGGAAAAGGCTCATGCGCAAAAACTGCTGCCGTAGTACTTAGTCCACATGAAAATCATCTTAGTCTTGGAAAGGAATGACTCAGTCAAAGATTTGCCACAATTTACCATGGCGAAATCAATGATAAACATTTTGAACAAATTATCAAGTCCGTCCAAATAGGGTCCCGCGAAGGTGAAAAGCTTTAACTTTTGGACATAGAAAAAGAAAAGGTGAAAGGGGTCCCAATAAAAAACTAACACGCTCATTATAAACCATACTTATGTCTCATCAAAAAAAAAAAAAAAAAAAACTTAATCTAATGTAATCCATTAGATAACACTTAAATGTTACTATAAGTTTACACAAATGATTGATCGCTTATATTTTAACTCTCACTTTTCCTATACTATCCCCACATCTCTTCTTTTATGACAAAAAGAAAAACTATTTAAAATTTTTCTTTCAATATTTTTTTATTATAAAAGAAGGGGTGTAAGAATAACATGGAATAAAAAATATAAAAGAAGCATTTATTTTTCTTAAATTATTTAGATTATATATAAAGATACTTCATGTATGTGAAATTTAAAGCTTCCTTTTTTCCAGCTAAAAAATATCAATAATTATACTCATCTATTCTTTTTTTTTTTCTCTCCATATCTTTTGCACTTCATTTTCTTCACAATCATCCAATCACAAACTATTATGTATAATAAATTTGTTAACTTTTATAATAATTATCTTAAAAATCATACCAATAAGTGATTTCTGATTGATTAACAGTATAAAACTTTTTATATTAACAGTGTTTAGTTATTAATTTTTTTTTTCTCATCCCTTGCATCATTTGTTGCCTATCATTATTATTTTTTCTCCTTTTTTCTTTTTATTTTTCTCTTGCCTCCACCTACATATACCCCAAAATGGGGGTGTATGTTATTAACTACTCAAAAAAATATCTTGGTCGCATAGTCTCTCCTGCAGAGCTGTCTCCGGCCCCTCTCCAGCAGAAATATAAACCCTTAGATGTATTTAGTGTTGGCAATAATGGCCCTTTGATGATATAAGATAAAAAACCAAAAACTTATAAAATGTTAGCTATGTTGCTTCTCTCTCATGCCCTTCAGCGTCCTTTATTGCTTCGCCACCGCCGGTGGACCACAACGGCGACTCCAGCAACGCCTTTGCCGCAAAGGAATGGCATTAGGAAGCTTCTTAATAATTATTGTTACGCAATCATGGGAAATTAGTCAGTGAAGGAAGGAGTGCAGGTGAATTGCTGCAGTAGAATGTAGAAAAGACAACGTAGAGCTTATCAGTGAATATAACAAACTACTGATAGCCATAAAGCGAGAATGAAGTGAAGAATAAAGGCCAATCGTGACAGGCAGCGGAGCTTCGATTATGATGGTGGAGAATTTGACATCTGTGAAATCAGGAGCCACTGGTGGGGGCTGCCAATTTTACAGAGTTTTTGGTTTTTTATCAGGAAGGATTCATCATTTATTTTGGCTTTGTGTTTTTACATCTAACTAAGGTGCTGCTGGATGGAGACAACTCTGCAGGAGAGGAGAGGATCCAGACTCCTCGGTCAATCAAATCGATCACCTAATGCACATAACATAAATGATTCATTCCGTTTGAAACACGCCTCGTTTTCTCTTCATCAACCAAGAATGCTTCTAACACCTTGAAAAAGATACAAATTCCATTAGCCAACTGAGGAATATATGCCCAAGGAGATCAACCATAATTCCAGACAATCCAATTTGTCAATAATAAGCAAATTAAAATACACACTTGGAGACTACTCTCGATGCCAAGGACATCAGATTTCATGATCCTAAGACAATTTTGAACCTCTTACAATGCAACTTGTCCTTTCCTATAATAATTGCAATTGCAGGAAAGACCCAACTATATATTAAGTACACAATCATTCTATGATTTCCTCCTCCTCTTAAATTAGAGCCCTCACTAATTTAAGTGTTAAGGTGCCTTAGTATAAAATAATTAATTAAATCTTTTGTTCTTTCAATCAAACTTAAGGATGGTAATGTAAATTCACTTTCTTATGTATTGTAGTCTTCTTAATCTTCGTGCTTGACTAATAGGGATGAAAATAAGTAAAACAACTTGGTAGGAGCTTATAACCTAATTTACATAAGACTTAGGGCAAGTTATACATATTTGTCAAATAAATCAAGTCAGGTCTTTTAAAACCCTATTTAGTTAAAGATTACTTTTTAAATCATTCAACAAGCTTTTTAAGTTTAATAAATTGAGTTATTTAAATAAATACAAACAATGATAATGATATTATTGTTATTATTATTGTATTAACTTTTCTGTAATATACTTGTTAATCTATTTAAAGGTTTGAACTCTATAGATCAATATATTAGCTTATTTAAAGATATATTTATTTTAAATATATTTATACCATATTTAGTGGTTTTTAAAAATATGTACATGTTTCATATATAATATCAGAATAAAATTAATCAATTATATGTCTAATTTTTTCTTTTTTATATTTTAGATACCGCTTATTCATTTTTTTTATAATACGTACATGTATTAAAGTTGCATTATTTTTAAATTAAATTTCTTAGATGCTTTTGGTATTGTTCTCTCATATGAATCATTTAACATATTAATACGGAATTCTTTAAAATTATTTTTAATTATCTTTCCCATTAATTTAAATCTTAACATTTTATATATATTAGTTCTATAAATGAATAATATTTTTACTTAAATCAAATCAAATTCCTATTAAAATGATTCATACTTAAAATATCACAATTAGATTATAAATCTTATACAAACAAAGAAATAAATTAAAAATAACAAATAATTTATATGTAAATCATCTAAATTTTAAAATTAATATTTATTATTTTTAAATATAATTCAAATTTAAATTTAAATCTGAATTGGCTTGAGTAATATAAAAATCTTAAAAATGAAATTAATATTAAATCAAATTATGATTAAATCAATCACACACACACACAAATATATATATATATATATATATATATATATATATATATATATATATATATATATATATATATATATATATAAACCTTTTTGTCTATTAAAATAAGAAATTGAGACATGATCATGTGATTTTGTACTCAATATTTAAATTGATACTTAAAGTCAAATTAATTAATACTTAAAATCATACTCAAAATATATGATTTATAGAAATAAAGTAATAAATAAATAAATTTAAAATAATAAATACATCATAACTAAATTATCCAAATTTTTATAATAAATATTTATTACTTTCAATCAAATGGTCCTTTTCCAACTAAGATCGATGTTTATACAACTTAGTCATACCCTCAATTTGAAATGATAATCTTTTCTAATGTCAAGCTATTGATTAAAGAACAAGAAGTCCTATGATTTTGTAGGTCCTCTATCATTGCCCTTACAAAGCTTATTTTAAAAATTCTCATATTTAACTTTTGAAGTTGAATGATCAATTAACAATTAAAAATAAATACACCTAACCATAAAAAGTGGTATTAATTTCAAGGTTAGTGATAAAGTGAATTTTATTTATACATATGTTTAAAATGTATTTGTTAATATACCAATACCCACCCAAATTAACACGTACCAGAAAAATTACATTTTTTTTGTTTAATTTTTTTAATGATATGATGTGTCATTTCATTGTTAATTGCGCATAGTAATGATATATTGAGTATGTGTCTACTAAGTTTCACTTTCATACATATGATCAAGAATTGAATCCTAATTAACATGCTTCAAAGACCTAATTATTCCTTATACATAAGGATAAAAATGTTACTTGAAAGTAGAACCAAAAATGAATTAAACCAACTCAAAATTATTAGAGTAAGGGGTCTCTTAGTTATTAGCCAAAATAAAACAAGATTAACAACATTATTATATAAGCATTATTTTATCTTTGTATTCATCATTATTTTTTATTGTAATCTATATAAGTTTTAATACGCACAAATCTCTCTCTTTTTTAATATAATTAAAGTTAGTTATTTATTTCCTTTATGGAAACATATTTTTTTAAAGAAAAATTAATAATTGTAAAATTTAATATATTATTAATATTTTTTTTATTAAAATTATGTATATATTTAAGTTATATACACATGCAAATATATTTATAAAGATTATAGTCTTTGAAACAAACTTTTATATAAATTGAAATGATATAAGACATATGTACATATAAAATTATTTAAATATATCTCAATATTTATAATTATTTTTATGTATTTTTTATATATTTATATACATATCTAGTAACATATATAAAATTTAAAAATAGTTGAGAAATATACCAAAAATCATAATAATATAAAAATTATAGATTATAAATTTATCACCTATGCATGACATGGATTATTACACTAGTTATATTGTATTTGAATGCTAACATGATAACTTACCGAATGGCCAAAGAATTAAAAAAATAACAAATAAATACAAGTTTTTGAGTACTTTGTCTTTAATCTATTTAAGAATCACTGTGCAGCCTAGTTTACTGAAACCTATTAACCACGGGTATAATATACGAAAACTAACGAGATTATAAGAAAGCAAGTAGTGCTTGCTTTATTCATATATTTTTCCACAAGTCAGGGCACTTTCCATTTTCTTGGGATGGGATGGGAAAGGCTCTAATATTGATTATCCATAATGGCAGAATGAATCACACTCCTCAAAGTCATTATTTACTTTAGTCTTCATGTATGCCATTACCAGTACCACCACACCGTCCTCGTATTGGAAAATTCGTCTTTGTTTCACTTAACCGAGAGGAATGTATCAGTGTCTTGAACAGGGAATTGTAGATATTCTGGAATTTGTTCTTATTAAGGGCTTCAATATCGTACAGTTGTCTTACAGCTCTCACCATATTGGCCACCAGAGTTAAGAGAATTTAAGCAAAATTTGTGATTGACTATAGACGAAAATTTAACATATTCTATTGAACTAACTTGATGAAAAAATATTTACATTATTTGAAGTACAATTAATAATAGTTGTAAAATCAATTAACCTTGAAGAAAGCTATCATAGGATCATAAATCATTTGTTTAGCATTGACACCCCTAACAAAATCATTGTGAGCATAATCTTCCTTGAACAGTACCACGAGCTTGTTTCGATCATGATTTTGGAGGTCATTGAGCAAAACCAGCACATCCTTTACATCGGATAGCATATCTTGCCCTCCATAGCTGAGAAAAAGAGGGAATTCATTTGGAATTGCTGTCATGTCATAAAGAGGAGGAACTGGTTGTCCATAGTGCTGTATATTTTGTCCTTGATCACCATAATCATACTTTGCTATTTTTCCTGTTCTGATCACTACTCCAAATCCATAGGAAGAAATATCAATAAAAAATTATGTAGAAACTACTACTCCCAATCAGAAATGCATAAAAGAAATGCTTCAAAATCAAAGGACAATTGGTCACACACAACAAAAATGTTGCTTACTAGTAGACTTAGTTTGAGATAGATGGATCAAATTCTTAGTTGCTGTTGGCTCAGAAAAGACATCTATTCTGGACGAATTTAAGCAGCAATTTGGACCTAAAGTTTGAGGGTAAGCAATACCAAAATAATGTCAATATCTGCAGGAACCAGTATAATATATACATAAAGTGAAAATTTTAATTCCTCGTCATGCTAGTAACATTTATAGCACCTGTGATAAGTGCCATTAGATTTGAGCAGTTCAAGTTTAGTTTATTGCAGATGTCTTCCGCAATTTTTGATGCAGCACCCCTGCTCATTAGGAAACATTGCTACTCAAACACATTGCAGAAACAGATAGTAAATTTCCAAGGTTAAGGTTTTTCTGTTACCCGTTTGGGTTGAATTCACGGATTCCTAACCAGTATATGGCCTGTTATATTAAGAAAAAGGAAAACATTTTCATCAAGTCAAATTGTATTCAATAGATATTTTAATGCCCAGCTAAATGATCTTCTATCTCTCACATTAGCTATAAATGTGTCAGCAGCAAGTTTTGTTGGTAGTGATGTAATCTGACTCATATGAGCAATTGGGCAAAGTAATGCAGCTGATCTCAACATGTTCAGCACTTGCCCTTGAGAGAAAGCAGCTAAAGCCATTAAAGTTCCCTGAAATTTCAGGTAATTGTTAAGTCCACACATACTAGAAATGTAAAAGGTTCACCCACATTTTTAGTAGCTATAGTTTTTCTCAATTTTGGTTTTAACCCTCATACTTTCAAAGTTTAATTTCGAGTCCCTATAATTTCAAAATCACTAGAATTTTGGTCTCAGCCATCCTGTGTACATTTTGGTCTTGCTCCCTATACCCAAAGCCAATTCCTAGCGGTTTTGAAACTATAAGCACTCAAAAGCACACTTTCAAGGTGTAAGAACTAAAACTAAAATTAAAAAAATATATATATAGGAACTAAAATATATAAAATAAGAAAATCTCAAAACACAAAACAGAATGAAATGAAGAACTCACCAAGGAATGACCTGTATAGTGCATACTCTGACCAGTATAGTTGTATACATATTGGACAAAAGCAGGAAGATCATAACTAGCCAATTCATCCCATGACCAATCCCAATAAGCCTACACATAATGAATAAAACAATTATCCATTAGAGAAGCCATCAACTGGTTTACTCAGAGTCTGAAAACTGAAATGCATGTATCTCATAAGGAAAAGAACCATGTCATTCGGATTAAGTGATGTGTTCCCGCTGCTGTATTTTGTCCCACGAGTGTTGGCAAGCCACACATCATACCCATTATCTGCTAAGATAAATCCCAATGATTCATCTGGAGAATTGAACAGCCATGTTGTAGCATCCTGAAACCACCCAACACAAGTTATCTTAGTTCAATACTCACACCGCTGCCTCTACATTTTTAAAATCTCAGCAGACAAACATGTTTGCTTCTCTTTATGTATCTGTCTCTGCATTAACACAACTTACACTAAAGATACCGTGTTGTAATAGCACCGGCGGCTTGTCAGCTTTCTTACCGGACCGGCCTACCGGCATTCTCTGCAGGCTCAGGATGTAGCCATCCTGTGTTGTAACCTGGCTCCAACAAAAAATAATACCCTAAAATGCCTTCATAATAAATGGCAAGTGGATGCAACAGGATATAGTAATATATGTACCTTGTGTTCTTCGCATGTGTAACCTTGTGTCTCTACCATTGTTTTGCAGATACCATCAATATCATTAAAAACTGGATAGGATGTTAGCCATTCATTGTTTAGGTGAAGTGTCTTCCTCCCTTGAGCTGCTGTAATGCAAAGCAGGACCATTGAAAACAGGCTAACTACAGTGTTGGCCATTGGCAATGTGTTTACGTTCCTTGCATTAACAGCTGACATTTTTATAGCATTTTGTAGTGCATAATTTTTATTGTGAAGATAGTTATATATTAATTTTAGATAAAATATTCGCTTATCTTTTATTTTTTAATAGTCTTTTTTTTTATAATTTGTTATTACTAGTTTAAAGACTACAAATATTAGTCTTTCTTTTACATTGATTTGATTATAATTATATATTATTTTTAGATAAAATGTATTCTCTCTTCTGATCACTATTCTTTATATATATATATATATATATATATTTATTTATTTATTTATTTATTTATTTATTTATTTATTGTTTTTTCCCTCTTTATTTCTATTGCAATTGTTTATGAAATTCTTACTTGTTTCTTCTAATCTTGAGTGTGCGAGTCCAAACATATTACTGTGTAAATTTTAAAAAAGTAAACTGAATATCAAAAAACAAACCTTGATGATATGTGAAATAACATTATAATCTTGGGTCTTAAAAAAATATTTAATTTATCTTTTATATAAATATATTTTCTATTATATGTCTTAGATCATTTTAGAAAATACACAATTATAAATATTTCCTATGAAATTAATACATATGTATTTATTAATAAATTTTAATTTTAATATTTGCCCTTCCTATGACTCCGTCTCTGTTATTCCTACAACAATTAATATGTGTTTTGTATGACATGACGTAACTGGCAAGGTCCCATATTCTAATACTTGTTGGAGGATGTTTTTCTTTCATAAATGTGTCAGATACATTTTGAGTTTTGACCTTTTAAGTAACTATAACTGTATTAGGACAATTGAAGGGCTTTTTTTTTTTTTTTACCAAATTAGTAATTAAAAAAAATAATTTACAAAATAAATGTAGAATTTTTTTTTTTACCACAATGAGTTGTTTTGGATACGTCGGATTTTGAGATAGAATGGATTACATAGAAGGCACCACTGTCATTGGTGCCGTGCGCTTTTTTACTATATACGAATAAGGCATTCTTGACAGTAGCGCCACCCACTTTTTTTGCTACAACAAAATGTGCTGGTGATAGTGGCGTCACACAATCAAATTTCTCAAAAGGGAAGACGCTAGTTTGACTAGCCCCACCTGTTTTATCTTTTTTTTTATGTCCAATCTGTCGAATCAAGGAAGGAAACTGTGTTATCTTGATTGAAAGGAGTTGAATATTGACCAAGGTAAGAATCATTGTAATTTAAAAGTTTTTATAGTTAATAGAGTAATTATATATACTTTCAATTTTTTTTAATGAAGTCTGTAGTAATTAAATGTTATTAACTTTTACAAAATTATAAGGACTTGTTGAAGAAAAACGTGTAAAGCCATATCCAATCATGTCATCTATTAAATTGATTCCTAGTATTCTTCTAATAGTATTCTTATGACTTTCTTTTACTTTCGAAAAAGGTTTCTATAATTTAGAAATAGTTAATAGAATTTTATCGACTATTAGAAAATAAAGACTCAATTAGTTTTTAGACAAATACAAGAACCTGTACTAACAATATATGATCTATAACTTTAATATTTTTTTAATTGATTGATTAAATAAAAAATATTTTTTAATCAATATTTAAATTTTTTTAATTTATAATAAAAGCAATAAGATAATTATAAACTCTTATTAAAATAAATGTTGTTAATTAATTTAATTTAATTTTAAACTGATTTTTAAACAGATCTATTTTTATTTTTTTATTAATAATAAAACAATAATTTATCTATTGAAATAGTATTACTTTATATTTTTTTTATTAATATGTGTTAAGTGAAAGGAGTTAATTAGGTGTGTTAAAGTTTGAAAAGTTAACCATATATAGCAAAAAATAAAAATAAAAATTAACCATATATATTAATTATATTGCTTTAAAGAAATAATACATATTGTAAGAATAATAATAATACGTGAATTGTGAGCGAGATTGAAATATATATTATGAATAATTATAAAAATTTATTTGAACTCCCTTTAATAATCACAATACAAGATTTCCTTCTAATCAATATTTTTACTTTTACTTTTTGTTAGATTTAACCCATGACAAAACGTGTAGAAAGAAAAAGTCACAAAACATGTGACATTGGTCAAACCAATGTTTTCTTTTTTGGAAATTTTGACCATGTGGTGCTATTGCTACCAGCACCTTCTGTTCTGGCAACAAGAATTGTTGGCGCTCCTCCTATTAACGCTTTTTTTTATATTGTTTAAAAAGTATGTGATGCCGTTGTCACTGGTACCTTCTCCTATATCAATTTTACATCAAAGACCAATGTGTTTAACACACTCCATTTTAGTAAATTGTTTATTTATTTACCATTTTGGTAGAAAAGCCACAATTGAAGAGCGTGCGAGACCTGGTGACGTGACGTCAACACAAATAAGTGCTTCTGAATCCACCACCAAAACGATAGTGGGGGGAACAACATGTCTCAAAGACTGGCAAAATTGAGGAACTTCCACAACAAATACCACCGACTGACTTAGCCTTCCACATTCAGAACAATTTTCAAATTTCTCAACGGCAAACATCCCGCACACGAGCCTCCGGTCAAACACATTATGCTCAACAGTTACGAAAACAAGAAGAACCGCCTAACACGGTGCTAAAAAAGAGCTTAAATCGTGTTGATCCGCAGTGCTTAAGACACGCTGTCAACAGAGCCAGGTGCTAAAACCACGACCGAAACCACCACACAACGGAATGGGCCCAAAGTAAGCAGAAATCTTATTCGGGCAAGACGACGGCGAACACTCTCAACAGCTGCCTCCGATTCATTGTGTACAACGTACGTACCTTCACTGTACCCAACTGAAAGAAGTGGAAAAGTCAGTCAACATATGCCTCGTACATCAATACACGTGGCTTTTTTATTTTAAAAAAGAAACACCTACTAATTACTTTAACAACATGTTAATTACATATCATATCATCTCATCCCATCCATTGAGTTATAAAATACTTTATCTAACGGTCCACATATGTCTTGCACCGTACAAGACTTCACCGGGTCTTGCACGCTAAAATCCGTCAATTGTGGACTATGTCTTGCACGCTAGCTCGCGTCCAATTGAAGAATCATAGAATCAAACACTTCAAATGGCTTCAGGAGACAGGTCAAAATATCAGGCTTCAGCGGATTGAACTAAACTTTTTTGGCTAACGTAATTGTGTTCCAAACAGAAGGTCTCTTACGATGAGATGATGAGAGTGAGACTTTAACAATATTTTATGATCTTGGATTCATATTTCGTCGTATCAATGAATGAATTATTTGAAAAGAATCATTGGATAGCAAAATAAACTTATTTTTTATAAATAAAAATATATATATTGCCTAAAATAAACTAATTTAATATAGATTAAATAAGAATTAAATATAAATAATAGAAATTTCTTATAAATAAGGATACACATATCATGATTCATGAAATAAACTTACTTAATAGAAAGTAATTGAGAAACATTTATACATATTTTTAAATATTTATATATTTTAAATTATCATATAAATATAAAAATTATATATTATAAACTTCACACCCATGCAACGACACAATTTTAATATCATGATTTAGACAATTTTAATATAAATCTTTTTTTGTTACAAGTTCTAATATAAATCTAAAAGAGAAAGAGAATAAATAATAATTTAACATACATAATTAGAGATTCTTTATAAATAAGAATAAACATATTGTACGAAATAAACTTATTTAATAGAGAATAAATAAGAATTTAACATAAATAAATAATAAAACATATATTGAATGAATTAAGGATACATATATTATGATTTATATGAAATAAATTGAATGAATTTAACATAAATAAAAAGAGATTCTTTATATAAATAAGGATACAAATACTTTTTTGATGTACAATGAGACAATAAGATTTGAATTTAAGACTATGTGCAAACTACTTAAATTCTTCTACCACTAGGCCAACCCTAGTAGATTTAAATAAAGATACAATATTGCTAGAAATAAAAATTTTTAACAGAAAATAATTGCAATATATATATATATATATATGGGTCATGATCCGTTGACACCAAGTGTCAAAGTTAGTCAAATTACACCTTTAATTTTTTTTTATAAAATGCAAATTTAACCGATCCAACCGTTGAATTTGATGTTCTTATTCATTAGATTAAGTATAAAAGATTTCATACAATTCTAAAATTATTTAATAGTTCATTAAATCATTTTATTTTAACGTACAATATGATATTAAAATATATGTAAATATTCAATATTAGATAACATATTTAGAAAAGTCCAAATGATGTGAAATTTGATATACATAATCATAAAGATAATATCATCAAATTCAATGGTTGGATTGATTATATTTATATTATACAAAAAGTTATTGAAGGTGTAATTTGACTAACTCTTACACCTGGTGTCAACGGATCTTGCCCCTATATATATATATGGTCAGGATCCGTTGACACTAGGTGTCAAAGTTAATCAAATTATACTTTCAATAACTTTTTGTTGAATGCAAATTTAATCAATCCAACCGTTGAATTTGATGTTCTTATTAATTAGATTAAGTATACAAAATTTCACACAATTTCAAAATTATTTAGTAGTTCATCGCATCACTTTATTTTAACGTACAATAAAAAATTAAAATATATGTAAATATTCAATGTTAGATGACACATCTAGCAAGGTCCAAATGATGTGAAAATTGACATACATGTTCATGAATATAATATCACACAATTCAACGGTTGGAGTGGTTAAATTTGCATTATATAAAAAGTTATTAAAGGTGTAATTTGACTAACTTTGACACTTGGTGTCAACAGATCCTGACTCTCTCTCTCTCTCTCTCTCTCTCTCTCTCTCTCTCTATATATATATATATATATATATATATATATATATATATATATATGGGGAGGGATTAAATGACACTAGTGTAACTTACATCAACTATTACACCATTCAATAACTTTTAATCGGATAATTTTATCCCAAAACCCACTGTTGGATTGAAAGTTCCTTGAATATAGATCATATGTACAAAATTTTATATTAATCCAAAATTATTTGATACCTTATTCATATAGATCAAAATGGACGTAATATATACTTTTCAAAATATAGTAAAACATAAGTCATTTGATTACCTTCTTATTGTTATTCAATTTTGACAAAATTTGACACAAACAATCTTGGTAATATGAAATTATAATTCAACGGTTGGATTGATAAAATCACATTTCATATCAAGTTATTGAATGGTGTAATAGTTGGTTTAAGTTACACTAGTGTCATTTGATCCCTCCCATATATATATATGTATACATATATACATATGTATACATATATATATATGGGCCAGGATCCGTTGACACCAGGTATCAAAATTAGTCATATTACACCTTCAATAACTTTTTGTAGAATTCAAATTTAACCAATTTAATCGTTGAATTTGATGCTCTTATTCATTAGATTAAGTATACAAAATTTTACACAATTTCAAAATTATTTAGAAGTTCATTGCATCACTTTATTTTAACGTATAATAAAAAATTAAAATATATGTAAATATCCAATGTTAGATGACATATATAGAAAAGTCCAAATTATGTAAAATTTGATATACATGATCATGAATATAATATCACATAATTCAACAGTTGGATTGGTTAATTTGCATTATACAAAAAGTTATTGAAGGTATATATATATATATATATATATATATATATATATATATATGGGCTAGGATCCGTTGACACTGGGTGTCAAAGTTAGTCAAATTACACCTTCAATAGCTTTTTGTAGAATGCAAATTTAACCAATCCAACCATTGAATTTGATGATCTTATTAATTAGATTAAGTATACAAAATTTTATACAATTCTAAGATTATTTAATAGTTCATCACATTATTTTATTTTAACGTATAATATGATATTAAAATATAAGTAAATATTCAATGCTAGATAACATATCTAGAAAAGTCCAAATGATGTAAAATTTGATATACATGATCAAGAAGATAATATCACATAATCCAATGGTTGGATTGGTTAAATTTGTACTCTACCAAAAAAATTTAAAAGTGTAATTTGGCTAACTTTGACACATGGTGTCAACGGATCTTGACCTTATATATATTTGTATGTGTGCATTGATTATTTTTATATATAATCATTTAATATTAATATTTTCACAGCTATTAATAAATTTTATTTCTGGTACACAGATTCCAAAATAAAAGTATTGATTTATTTAATTTGGAGAAACCACTAAAATTGGTCTATTTTGTTTTCTTTTCCTTTGGGTTAATAACCACGCTTGAACCCATCTATTTAGTGTGATTGAGGGCTTAAACCAGCACCCCATTTTCCTTAATGTGACAATGTATATATATTTTTTTTCGTATTGGGCTGTCAAGAAACCCTAGCCCAAAGTGATGTTCATCCAAATTACTTTAATGAATCTGATGTAACACTCTCATTTTTTGTTTGTTGATTATTTTTCTATTTATTTTATATTTATTTTTGGACAATTGGATGAGAATCTCAAAATTTTAACACTCACAATTGTGTCCAGAATGATGAGTAATATTCAAATGTGATTTTTAATAATTTTTTCAGATTGAAGCCTAGAAAATGATAAAATGACCGTTTATCTGTAAAATTAAGAAGTAATGCTAATAATGTAAAAATAACTAAAATCAAGGTGTTTGTTGGCTAGAATTTTCGTCGATGGCAGGAACATGTCTACATTATGCTGGACATGCACGGAGCGGCTTTTGCACTCATAACCCCAAAACCTGACTCTGGTGCAATTGATAAGCAGAAGACTGGACACATGCGAATAAGGTATGTCGCTACACCTTAATTAGAGCATTATCTAACGAGTTATTCAATGTGTATTGTTCGTACAAGCAAGTGAAGGATATATAGGACTCCATGATTTTGAAGTATACTGCCAAGGATGTGGTTAGACAAAGGTTTATTATCGAAAATTACTACCACTAGGAAATGGTTGAAGATAAAGACATCAAAGTTCAGATAAATGAGTACCACAAGCTGCTTGAAGATCTGAAGGTGGAAAACATAAAACTTCCTGATGAGTTCGTGTCATGGACTGACTACAAGCAACAACTGAAGCAGAGGCACAAACAAATGTCCTTATCAGACCTCATCACCCACATCATCATTGAAGACACCAACAGAAAAGAGTGTGCTGTTACAAGGGCCAAAGCCTTGGCAACAAAGGTAAATATGGTGCAGGATAAACAAACCCCAAAAAGGTATGATCAAAGGTTAATTACAATAAGAAAAATTAATTTAATAATTTCCTTCATGCTTTTAACCCCACCTTCAAGAAGAAGGGCAATTGTTATGTCTGTGGAAACCTAGGTCATCATGCACCTCAATGCAGGCATCGAGTGAGATGATGTAATTGCTGCGGTCGTTTCTCAAGTCAATATGTTAACCAATGTGAGCAAATGGATGGTAGACTCTAGGGCTACTCGACATATATATGCAAGCAGAACTGCTTTTATCTCCTACACTACTGTAAGGGATGTAGAAGAACAAGTGTATTTGGGTGATTCTAGGACTACTCCAGTTCTAGGAAAGGGGAAAGTTCTTCTGAAGCTCACATCTAGAAAGACACTAATTTTAAGTGGCGTACTACATGTGCCCTCAATTAGAGTTAATTTAATTTCTGTAGCACTATTGGGAAAGGTTGGGGTTAAAGTGTCATTTGAGTCTGACAAGATTGAAATGACAAAAAATAATGTGTTTGTGGGAAAGGAGTATTGTGATTAAGGACTCTTTGTACTTAATGTTTCTGAAACTATGAATGAATTTGGATTGTCTTCTGCTTATGCGATTGATTCGTATGATATGTGGCATGCTGGATTAGGACATACAAATTCCTTGTATGTTATTAAATTGCAACGACTAGGCTTGATTAATTTGCATGATAAACAAATTAAAAAATGTGAAATATGTGTTGAATCGAAACTAACTAAAACACTATGTCCCTCCGTGCAACGTGTAATTGAACCTCTTAGTCTAATTCATTCCGATCTTGTAGATTTAAAACAAACTATGTTTAGAGGTGGTAAAAGCTATTTTGTAACTTTTATAGATGATTTTTCTAGATATACTAAAGTTTATCTAATCAGACATAAAGATGAAGCATTTGACATGTTTTTTTTCATATAAAGCTGAAGTAGAAAATCAATTAAATAAAAAGATTAAAAGAACAAGATTAGATAGGGGCGGTGAGTACACTTTGTTTAATGGCTTTTGTGAGAAGGAAGGTATCATACATAAGGTAACCTTACCTTATTCACCTGAATCCAATGGAGTAGTTGAGAGGAAAAATAGAACCCTTAAGGAAATGATGAATGTCTTACTAATAAGTTCTTCAGCACCTGATAACCTTTGGGGAGAAGCCCTTCTAACTGCATGTTTTCTACAAAATAAGATACCACTTAAGAGAACAGGTACGACACCTAATGAGTTGTGGAAATGATATCAACCTAACTTGAAGTTTTTGAAAGTGTGGGGGTGCCTAGCTAAAGTGATACTACCTGATCTTAAGAAAAGGAAGATAGGGTCTAAGACTTCAAATTGCATGTTTATAGGTTATGCTGAACATAGTGTTGCTTATAGGTTTCTTGTCCTTAAGAGTGGTGTGCTTGATTGCAATACCATAATAAAGACTAAGAATGCTGAATTTTTTGAGGACATTTTCCCTTTAAGGTCTAGTATTAGTTCTTCACAACCTTTAGAAGCCCTTAGTGAAACTGTCATTGGGGATTTAAGAATGAGTAAAAGATAAAGGAAAGAGTCCTCTTTTGGAGATGATTTTTATACCTATCTAGTTAAGGATGATCCTATGAGTTATTTGGAAGCTGTTAATTCTTTTGATGCAAAATTGTGGGAAGAAGCTATTAAGATTGACATTGATTCAATTGGGAAAAATAATACTTGGACTTTAGTGGATCTACCTAAATGAGCAAAACCAATTAGATGTAAGTGGATCTTTAAGAGAGAGTACAACCCTGATGGATCTATAAAGAAGTATACGGCAAGATTAGTAGCCAAAGGGTTTACCCAAAAACATGATGTAGACTACTTTGATACCTTTGCTCCCATGGCTAGGATTTCCTCTATCTGAGTGTTGATAGCTTTAGCATCTATTCATAAGCTTGTGATTCATCAAATGGATGTAAAGACTGTTTTCTTGGATGGTGACCTAGAGGAAGAGATTTACATGACTCAACATGAGAGGTGTGTGGTTCCTAGTCAAGAAAATAAAGTGTGCAAACTTTTAAAGTCCCTATATGGTCTAAAACAACACCAAAACAATGACATGATCAATTTGATCATGTTTTACTTGGTGATGGTTTTTCTTCTAGTAATGCTGATAGATGGTGTACACCAGCATGTGAATGGTGATTGTGTGATTATATGCTTATATGTGGATGACATGCTAATTTTTGGTACATGCAATGATATAGTTTTTAAAACTAAATCTTTCCTTACATCTAAATTTGATATGAAAGACATGGGTGAAGCAAGTGTAATTTTAGGAGTTAGAGTCGTAAGGAAGGGTGATAGTATATTACTATCCCAAGGGCATTATATTGAGAAACTTCTTAAAAAGTTTGGTTATTATGACTTTAAGTCAATGAGTACCCTTTACGATGCTAACCTTCAACTAAAGAAAAATAAAGGAGATTCTATTACTCAGTATCAGTATGCCCAAATTATTGGGAGCCTGCTACATTTAATGAATTTTTCTAAACTTGATATTGCTTATGCGATAGGCAGACTGAGTAAACATACTCAGAGTCCTAATCAGGACCATTGGGATGCACTTGCGAGACTCATGAAATACTTGAGAGGTACCATGGATTATGGTATTGAGTATAGTGGATTTCCCGTTGTACTAGAGGGGTATAGTGATGCTAACTAGATCTTTGATTCATATGAGACAAACTCCACTAGTGGGTATGTGTTTACACTTGCTGGTGGTGTGGTTTCATGGAGATTAGTTAGGCAAACAATTCTTGCTAGATTAACAATGGAATTAGAATTTATAGCTTTGGAGATGGCTGGTAATGAGGCTGAGTGGTTGAAAAACTTCTTGGCAAATGTTCTTTTAGGAATGAAACCAACACCATTAGTGTCAATGCATTGTGATTGCTAATCAACAATAGCTATAGCTAAGAATAAAACTTACAATGGAAAAAATAGACATATACAACTGAGACATAATGTGGTTAGGCAGCTGCTAAAGGATGGAATAGTTTCCATTAATTATGTAAAGTCAGAAGAAAACTTAGCAGATCCTCTGACAAAACCCCTAGGGAGGAAAATGATATTTGAAACATCGAGGGGAATGAGACTTAAGCCACTTGAAAACAAACAAGTAATGGTAGATTAACCTTTGTGATTGGAGATCCTATGAAGAAGGTTCAATGGGAAGAACAAGTCACTTATTAGTTCTGCTCGCATTAAAATTAATTTTAGTCCATTCCTATGATGTGAGAAAGTGCTAGACACTGCATTAATGAGTTATAGTAAAGCTTTGTGCAGTTGAGAAAGCTTTACAGTTTATAAAGCTTTTAAATGATTTTTATATACCTTATGGGTGGTGTATGATTTGTAGCATACACTTGATGAAATCACGTATATGAATGTCAAGTGGAGCTACTTCTATGGGATCTTGGTGAGATCTCTAGAGCATTTATGAATATTGGGCGCGCGCATGGCCTAGTAGCGCAAAACAATGATAACGGCAAGTTGTGGGGATATAATGTGATTGATAGACTGCTAACACACGTCAAGTGTTTTTGGTTCAATAGCTTGCTACACCAACTACGCTGTGTGTTAAGTCTTATCAATCTAGGTTTAGTTCAATAACTTGCTACACCGAGTCTAACGCATTACATCCTATTAAAGAACCCATTTTTTTTCTTTTCTTTTCTTCTTTTTAAAATGTTTTAGCCTTTTAAAATATGTGGGGGATTATTGTATGTAATGGGGTATTTCAAAAGGCTCAAGTTACACATTGCTTAGTTTGGATTTCCATCCAGTGTTAATATATCAAAATATGTTAATGGCTTTCAAAGTGACTAGTTAAGAGGAGGAGGTTCTCGTGCATGAGAATGGGTCTCGTAGGCTTGTTGCAGTGCAAATCCGTCGATTTGCCCCCCTTGCGCGTTGTAACACCCCTACTTTTATATATTAAATTATTCTGTATGTTTAAAAATTATTTTTAAGTCATCAATGTATTTAGAACAATTAATAATAATTTTATAAATTTTTGTAGAATTTATTGAGATAATTTTTGTAAAATGACAAAAATACCCCTAGTTGACTGTGGGAACCAACCGGAGACTTTTTGACCTCAAAATATTTTGAAAATTTTATATTAAGTATCTCTCATTGTAAAAACTTTATTTTGAGAAAAAAGTAGTGAAAAATATAATAATTCTATTTCAATTCTTCCACTATTTTTTTATAATATTTGGCAATACAATTCTGAAAAATCGGAAAGGAATTTTGAAATTTTGACTCCTACCATTTTGCTCAAAATTTCAAGAGCTATTTAATCATGATTTTTAATAATTTTTCCGAATCGGATCCCAGAGAAATTAGAAAATGACAATTTTGTCCCTATTTCTTAATATTAAGAACTGACATGAGAAAAAGATTCAAATGACATTAAAATGTCAATTTGAGCTTGGAATTATGTCACATATATTAAAATATAATTTTGGGAATTTTCTGGAATTTCTGTGTAAAATGACCAAAATGCCCCTACGTGTCTAATAAGCCAGCCAGTACTGGTTTGACATTCAAAAAGGGTGAAAATGGTAATTTTAGTTTAATTATGGGTAAAATATTTAATTTTAGAATTTTGATAAAAATTTTGGTATTTATTGAATTAAAATGGATTTTCTATGAATTTTCTAGCTTAAAAATACAAAATAAATACATATAATTTGAAATAAATTAATAAAAATTTAAATTTATTATTAGAAATTTATTTTTGATGAAAAAAAATGTATTTGTCCATTTTTTTCATTAAAATGCATTATTTTGATATTAAAAGCTAATTTTTCAAGTTTAGGCGTTTTTATCAATACCGGTTAATTCACCTACAGATAAAATTTGACACATGGGGGCTTGGGGCAGCTGGTGGAGCACGTCCCCAACCCTAAAATAGGTGATTCACCACCTATTTGGGGTATGTGTCCCTAAAATTAATTAAAAAGAAATTAAAAATAAGTTTTATTGCATCATTGCTTATATCATCCAAGGGACACCTAACCCCCTTCTTCCCCTCTATAAATACCCATGGTCTTGGACCATTTTCAGCACCTCTCTCTCTCTCAAACTACCAAATTCTTAGAGAGCTTCTCTCTCTAGAAAAATTTTTCTTTTATTTTGTTTTTATGTTAAAATTTTACTAGTTTTCCAACAACTAGTAAAGTTCTCTTTCTAGAAGCTCTGCATCAACAATTTCATCCTCTCCATCAATTATCTTAGAGGTAATGGGGGGAGTGAGATTGGTTCTAAATTACTGTCACTTTGCATGTTGGTAGAAAGGGTTTTCCCCTAAACCCATTTAGGCTTAAATTTTAGTATTGTTATTATTGTTTAAAGTTAAACTTTAATTTTTACTAAGTTGTTACTCTGCCCAAATTTAAATTATTAAATCATGATTATTAAATTGTTACTCTGCTCAAATTTAAATTATTAAATTTTACTTGCTAAGCTGTTACTCTGTTCAATTTTAGAAAATAAAAAAAATACATTTACTAAGCTGTTACTCTGCTCAAATTTAGAAAATCAAAATGCATTTATTTAGTTGTTATTCTGCCAAAATTTTAGGAATTATACTATAATTGCTATGTCGTTATTTTGTTAAAATTCTGGTATTGTGCAATTTTTGCAAAATAAGGCAGAAATGTTGATTGTACTGGTGCTTAAATTAAATGAGACCAGGGACACCTCTGCTTAAGAAGTTAGGAATTGATAGTTTAGTGAGTAATGTAAAGCAAGTAACATGTAGTGGCATGGCACCCTACTAGGGAAGCCACAGTTTGGTACGCTGAGGAATGAAAGGCAGGGACCCACTTGCGAAGGTCTTGGGGATAGGCATTGAGTGGTGAAAGTCCCAATGGTCAGGGTAGCGCCCTTGAGCCGAGATATTCGCCTGACCAAACTCGATAACCCCGACAACTGCTCAGCATTCCAGGATTGGTTTGAGAGTATACCTCTATAAATGGATATCCTAAATTGTTATTTTGTTCCTCAATGATGACGAGGACTATACCATGTGATGGTGTTGAGAGAGGTATATGTACTTCCAATCACTTCCCAGGTTCTGTTAAGAACTATTACCCACTAATGGAAAGTATGGATCCATACTGAATCAATGATTGTATAACATAGAACAAACTTTAGGTTCCCCTTTTATTGTCAACTGTGTTTTATCTGTATTGTGTGGTAGAATTCCTACCATACATGTAAAAGTGATTTTAGAACAAAACACCTCACTCCATTATTTTCTTTTGTGTATGATTGGTCGTGATTATTGGAGACGACATTAACGCTCCGTGATGCTGAGTACAAGATACAGAACATCTCAACGAGGGAGGACCTGAAGACCTATAGTATTTTCTTCTTGTATAAGGGATAGGGTAAATAAATACTGCTTTGTATAGGATCTTTTTGATGTATATAGTGGGCTAGGTAGTATATCTCTTTCGATGTACTTTTATTTTCTGACTGTTATGTATTACTCAAATCATGATGTACAGTTTTATGATATATATGTATATATCTTTCATCTTTTACTACCATTTCCAAATTTTGTTAAGTTTGGAATTTCTTTTAAAAACGAAAAAAAAAATTTACATGCATTTTCATTTACTTAAACTTAATAACTAAATTAATATGAATGGGTGTTACACGCGTGCAATCATGGGCCTCATAATTTTTAGCTTCAAATTTATTAAATTATATTTTCGAAAATTGAATTTAAATTTCAAATAAGCTTATCTGAAAATACACTCTTTTTTGTGACTGTTTATTTGAATGAGTCTTATCTGAAAATGTTGGGTTTTTTATATCCCCTTTTTTTACTGGATCTTCTCCCCAAAATAAGGGATTGCATTATCTTTTTGTGAACATTTTTTCCTATTAACATTATGTTTTTTTGGTTATTATTTCTTAACATTTTAATTGTTAACGTTAATTATAGATTTTATATAATCTGGTTTCCCAAAAATTATTTACAAACTCTTCTTTTTCTTTGAGGAAAAAAAAACTCTCTTTCACTCCTGGGTTTTGAAAATCCTTTTCTCCTGCTAGTTTTGCACCTCGAATTCGTTCCGGGAGGTTCTTATTGTATCTTGGGAGACTTGGGCGTACCATGCAGATATGTCCTTTAGGGCAATGCTATCACACGCTTCAGGAAACTTTCCTCGTTACATTGTCATTGCCGATAACTACTAAGAGTTAGCCTTTTTATAGGGTCTTCTTTGGAAGCTTCAAGTTGAGCGCCAAAATCTCCACGCTTAACACCAACAGAAAAACCAAACTCATTATTTGATCAACAAAACTTGCCTATTTTTTTTTCATTTTTAAAGTGTTACAAAAACAAAGTAAAAGGCGTTAAAATCCTAACAACTAGGCCTACGGTAACAACACAATTATAAACACTAAAACTAGACAAAAGAGAGGCTTAAACAAAGGTCCTAAGCCTTAAAAAGAGAAGATAAGTGCCTAAATGTGTAGCTCAAAGTAAGCATAACGGGCACTTATTAGAGTGAATATATTTAGGGGGAGAGCACATTCTTCATTAATGCAAGCTTTGCATGCACTCTATCTACCCATTGCATTCCTAATGAAATTTGTTATGAACAAAAGATTTTACAACGATTAAAAAGGGTTGTCATCATCAAAAAAAGGTTATTGTATTTTTATTTGAGTTATAGTGCTTATCTTTGATTGACTTTAAGTGTCCTGGGTTCATTATCTTTTGTGTATATGTGTTTATTATTGATTAATCATCGAGTGCATGGGCATTGACATTAATTTTCTCTCTTATTTGTGAAAGTATTTTTTAAATTACTTTAGGCAACATATTTGATGGTTTTCAACTGAAAATGTTTTTGTAATTACTCCATCGGATACCTGATGGTGGATTCAAGCTTGTTGGGTTTTGATTAAGGTTTCTTGAGTGAGACATCCCAATCCTAAAAGTGAGGTATCTTTGTTTACAAGTTTTTTTTAGTGGAAACATTCAATCGTTTGATTGGGGACTAAATGCAGTTCTCAAGTGGATTAGAGTAAACCAGTATAAATCTTTTTGTGTACTCTTCTAAACCTTGTCTCACTTTATTTTCATTAATTACATTGTTTCAATTTCTAATTGACCTAATCTTGATTGTGGTTTATTGAATTGATCTTGTTTGAATTCAATTGAATTGATGTACTTGTTATTATCATTTGGGTATTGAATTTTCTTTATTCTTGGTTATTTTGCTGCACATATTTGGTGTTACTCATTGTTTGCATCACAATACATCATAGAGAGACATAAATATTAGATTGCATCATTAAATAGGAACTTGGTTATTGATGTTATGCATTATATTCATTCATTACCAATCAATTCCCTCAACATGGAATTTCATTTTCCATGATCCTTAGGAAGTGGGTTGTTGAAAATTGTTTTTGAAATTGATTTTTCATTAGGGCTCACAAAATTAGTTTTGCAAAAAAATTTCATAGTACTTACTTCACCCCTCTTGAGTACATAATTAACCCATTTTATTTCTATAAAAACTGCTAAAAAAGATTGTTTATGGCAATTTTAAAAACCCTAGGGACTCAATTAAAAATAATTTATAAGATCACGGAGCCAAATAAAAAAAATTGATGATGTAATTTTGCTCTGTTTGATTATTGCGGATGGGATTTGGATGATAGAATTTTATGCTTGAAGTTTATTCTATCTTATTATTACTTGAATATTATTTTGAAATTTTATGCTTGAATTTTGTTCTATCTTTTTATTACTTAAATGTTGCTCTAATTTAAAAAAAAATTATTTAAATCGTGTCAATTGGGAAGGAAAAAGTGTTAAAGTGAATAACCAACACTTTTTCCTTCCCAATTTAAGCCTCTATTTTAGAAAGTTTTTTTATTAAACAAAAGTTCATATTGAAACACTCCTTTTTGAGGAGTGTGAGTGTGAGCTGAGACAAAACTCACAAGGTTTCTCTCTTCCCAATTTAAGCATCCCTATGGGAGGTTTTAAGCAAGGGTCCTACACGTTGTCTGTTCCCATTGCTGCCATCCACCTCGCTTGGCGACATTTGGAGCTTCTTCATCTTGTTCTTTAAGGTTTCTTACCTCTTCATGAAGCTCAATGTCATTGTCATGTCCATCGTCGCATCTTGCAAGTTCCACCACTCAAATCACCCACCCAACTCAAATCCTTCGTCCCATTTTTGGATCTCTGTCTGTGCTTACTATTATGGAATTGTTGCTTTTGAAAGTACAAGCTGTGCAAGTAAATGACGTAGCCATGGTCGAAGAAAATGAAGAAAAGAATAAAGTAATAAACCTTTGTGGCAATTTTGATTTTGTTGTGAATCAGTAAACTTAAATCCCTATATATGCTTGCTTAAATAGTAAGTGTAAGACCTATTTTAGTCGCTTTAGGTAGAATATATTAATAGAGAAAACACTTTTCAAAGTGACTTTGTGTGATTTAGTAGGAAGAACAAACCTTGACAATCATTGCAAGAAGAACCACCTAATGCTCTACATGACTCTCATTCCTCATAAAATGCTTCATCCATAGAGTATAGTCTTCCTTTTCGACCAAATATTTGAAATAATCTAAATACTACAATTAATTCTTGTTTTTTTTTCTTTTTCCTCCACTAACTCTTTACCTCAATTAAGTGACCATGTTAATACAAAAATATTTCATAATTTGCTTTCTCCCATTCTAATTGACTAAATCCTATACTTATTAATTCAATGAGCCTTCAAATACCTCATTAGTTTCAATAATTGTTTTTCTTTGCTTAGGTTATAAGTCAACCACTAGCAAATTTCTTAACTCAAATTGTCACCACTAAATCGAAATCAAACTAGATTTGAAAGATCTTAAATATTACTAGTAAATATCTATTTAAGATCTTTCAAATCTAGTTTAACTTTAAGTTTGGTAGCAACAATTTGAGTTAGTAAATTTGCTAGTGGTTGACTTTTCACCCAAGCAAAGACAAAACAATTATTAAAATTAACTAGATATTTAAAAGGTTTGTTGAATTAATTTTCGGATTCAGCCAATAAGAATTAGAGTGGACAAATTGTGAAATATTTTTGTATTGGCATGGTCACATAATTGAGGTAAAGAGTTAGTACAGGGAAAAAGAAATAAAACAAGAATTGATTCTAGTGTTTAGATTATTTCAAATATTTGGCCAAAAGGGCAGACTATACTCCATAGATGAAGTATTTCATGAGGAATGAAAGTTATGTGGAACATGGGGGTGTTCTTCTTATTATGTTAAGGTTTGTTTTCCTTGTTAGATCACACAAAGTCATTTTGAAAAGTGTTTCTCTATTGCAATACATCAACCTTGAGAGAATAAAATAGATCTTGCACCAACTATTTTAGCAAGAATTTATAAGGATGTGTGTACTAATTCACAAAAAATTAGAACTGGCACAGAAGTTGATTATTTTCTTTTTCTTTTTTCTTCGACCACGGCTAAGTCATTTACTCATATGTCTCATACTTCCAAAATTGATGGTTCAGGAATATTGAGATTCAAGTTAGGCAGAGAATTTGAGTTGGGTGCATGGTTTTAGTGGTGTTCAATGTAGCATTAGCCATAAAGCCAATGTAAGTTACATTGGTTTTGTGTCCACCAAGTGGACGCTAGGATGTAGCGTTGACCAATTTTTTTTGTAAGCCTTCCAAATTAGTGTCCAATTTTGGCGTCAACCAAAATGTTGGATGCAAACACTTAGCTTTGAGCTATGGAGCATTAGATGATTAGTTGAGTGTTAGTTTTTGGCCGACATTAAAATGCGAAATTCTTGTAGTAACTTAATTTATTTGCAGGATAATAAAATTAAAACTAACTCAATCACAACTTAATCAATAATTTTAGATATATATCTTTACCAATTTAATAAGCGCCTAATTTTAAAAACATTATTCAATGTATTGCACTACTAGAGACCTTTCTTGCTAAAAAAGGGACCATTTCTTGTTTCACAAATTATAATAGTTATTTATATTTTATGGTCTTTGTCTACTAACATTATTCGCACGTTAGAAATTTTGTCTTTATGTTTTACTTAAAGTTGTATTATTTAGGTTAAATTAATTAGTAGGTCTCTAAACTATTTGAGAATTTTTAATTAGGTCTTTAAATTAAAAAAAATTATATTTGGGTCATTGATCTTATGAAATTTTAGTATTTAAGTTTTTAAAGTTAGTTTATGGCAATTTAAAATTGTCAAAAAATGACAATTTGTATCGGTTTTAAAAACTATAGAGACCCAACTAATTTTTTTTACAAGATCAAGAATTCAATTACTTTTTTTTTTTAATTTGAGAACCTAATTAAAAATTATTAAATAGTTCATAGACCAACTGATTAATGTAACTTATTATATTTATACAATTACAACACTTCTTATAATATTATTTTTTCTTTTTATCTTTCTCCATTACATCACTTATCATATATTTCTCTCTCTTTTCTTCTTGGAAAAAAAATGTTACATTGTTGTAAGATAATAATTTCTCTTTCGCTTAACGGATCAGGAATGTGTTATTAACTCAAAGTTAATAATAAGGGAATCGTACATATTGTGGAATTTATCCTTATTAAGGGTTTCAATATGGCACATGTCTTATAGCTCTCGCCATATTCACCACCAAAACTAAGAGAATACTTAAACGCATAGGATCACAAGTCATACAATATTTGCATTGATAAGGAAAAAGGACTACTAAGCATCATCTTGACTTCAAAAGGAAGGACGGTTGGCACACATGAATGTTCAATTTGAGTGGAGATTAGAATACACTTTGTTATAATGTTAAATTATAGCTAAGAACAGAAAATAAAATATCTGATTGATTAGAGGGGAAAATGTAACATATTTTAAAATTGAACTCACTTGATGAAAAAATATATATTTACATTATCTGAGATGCAATCAATAATAGTTGTAAATTCAATTAACCTCGAAGAAAGCTATCATAGGATCATAACTCATTTGTTTAACATTGGCAGCCATAATAAAATCAAGGTGAGAATAATCTTCCCTGAATAATACCACCAGCTTGTTTCCATCACGATTTTTGAGGTCATATAGCAAAACCTGCACATCCTTTACATCAGATAGCAAATCTTGCTCTCCAAAGCTAAGAAAAAGAGGCAATTCATTTGAAGTTCTGGTCATGTCATAAAGAGGAGGAACCGATTATCCATAGTGCTGAATATTTTGTCCTAGATCACCGTAATCATACTTTGCTATATTTCCTGTTCTGATCACTACTCAAAAGCCATAGGAAGAAACACACAAGAGTTGGGTCAATAGGAAATTATTGTGAAACCAGTACTCTTAATTTATAAAGCATGGATTCTGACAAAATCTAAATATGACATGGACATGAACATTCTGACATGATTAATGTCCAAAATATAGGACACCAAAATGCCACTTATGCATGTGTGTAAGTCTAAAGAATTCTATGTTGGAAATTTACATTTCCTAATCTAATTGTGGACTACATATTTAATAATAATAATAATCATATTAGCTATTTATATTAAGTAAGCTCAACTATGTGGTCTATTTTGGTGAGCCTGAAGACTACCAAAAAAAAAAATTTGATATAACCTTTGTGAATGGATACTACTATTGACCCATTAGAGGATAATGATAACCCCAATAGATCAATATATATAAATAAGAAACATATGCTTGTGGTCTTCAATATACTAAATGACAAATTGTTTCCCTTCTCTCCATATGGAAGAGAGGCTAAGCTCTCATTAATAAATAAGGAGATTTAGTTGAGGAAGAATTATAAGATCATTGGTTCCTAGTCATTGATTGTTGTTGCTCTTTTGATTTAGATAAATAGTCAATAATTATGGATCCAAATATATGTTCAATCTATAATAATTTGACATGATGTAAATCGCAGAGTCTGTGTTGATATATATATTCTAGGATGTATGATTATAGAGCTTTTGGCTTATGCATTAAAGAATAAGGAATGAGAGTTTAATAAAGAAATTATCTAACATATGTATTAAAAAATATTATTTTTTATTTTTATATTACATTTTAATATATTTTTCTAAAAATAAAAATTTAATTTTTTATAATTCTAATTTCTTGGCACACGTAAGTGTTGGCTTAGTTATATGAGTCATATGAAGGTATTAGTTCAAGTGTATGAGTTGACGTACAGAATATAATTTTTTAATTAAACACTTAGTAAAAAGTGTGTGACACTCTTATATAGTAGTGTCAAGTATTGGAAATGTATCCTACACTTCCACACCTCAACCAAAAGGAGTGTCTACACTTCATAGTTCGTATTCAGAAATGCATGAAAGAATGTTTCAAAATCAAATGACACTTGGTCACACACAACAAAAATGTTTCTTATTAGTTACTTACTTTGAGATAGATGGATCAAGTTCTTAATTGCTGTGGGTTGTATTCCATGATCAAGAAAGACATTAAATGCGGAGGAATTTACAAAGCAATTTGGACCTAAAATTTTAGGGTAAGCAATATCAAAATAATCAGAACGACAAATAAAGTGAAATTTAGTTCCTTGTCATATTCTTGTCAATAACATTCATGCATGGCACCTGCAAAAGGTATCAATAGGTTTGAGCAGTCCAGTTTTAGATTATGGCAGATGCCTTCCACAAATTTGCCTGCAGCATCCCTGCTCATTAGAAGAATATTTAGCTACTATTGAAATTCCTTTTACTTTCTTTTATCCAAAAAGTTAACACTTAACATTTTGCAGAAAGAACTAGTAAAATATAAAGGTTAATATTTTTATGTTACCCGTTTGGAATGAATTCACGGAGGCCTAACCAGTATAGATACTTTCATGTTAAATAAAGGAAAAATATTTTATCAAGTCAAATTATATTCGATAATAAATTGATATTTTAATGCTCGGATAAATTATCTGGCTTCTGTCTCACATAAGCTGTAAATGTGTCAGCAGGTCTTGCCACCGGCGATGGAATTTGATTCAAGTGAGCAAATGGACAAAGTAATGCAGTTGATCTCAACATGTCCAACAGTTGCCCTTGAGACAAAGCAGCTATAGCCATTAAGGTTCCCTGAAATTTCACGTTTGTTATATGCACACACTAGAAATGTACCAGGTTTAATGATCCTTATTTTTTAAAAGTTTAGTTGTGTTCCTCAAATTTCAAAACCACTGAGATTTGGTCTTTGCTGTCGTGCTTTCTTTATAGATTTGGTCCCACTCTATGAAGCTCAAATTCTTAATATGACTTACGTATGATACGAGACGGGTACGAGAATGCGGGAAATTCTTTAAAGATATGATAAAGTTTAGATACGCTGATGTGAATAATAAGAGATACTTTAAAGAGATATTAATCATTTCTCATTATAATGCATGATTATATTAGTAGATGATGATCACAATTTATTGAAAAAACCCATTGTTACATATCTTTTCCATACCCATATTAGAATATTTCCCTTTATCTATAAACATATTACAAAAATTACATAAATCTCCCCAACTTATGTTAGGTCTTTGTTCTATATAATTGTCTACTATTTATTATATCTTTTAGAATAGGAATAGATCCTGTCGTATAAGTATTTTCTTTCTCCCTCTTTATTAATCTCATAGAGCCCCACTCATTTAGTATTTATCAAAAGAGAGATAGATATAAAACTTACACGTCTATCTCATGCAAAATTTGAACATGAGAGGATCTATTTCCTTTTAAGGATTTAGAGGAAAAAATAACTATATGTGATTTTAGTCGTATTCAAAATATCGGAGTCATAACCCAAAAGTATTGGTTAATTAATTTTCTTAAAATAAAAGAAAAGTAGACGATTCTTCTTGGATACATATTTAGGAGTAATATGCATATTGGTTGGGTTACATACTTTTCTAGTTTCCAAGTAACTGTGCTTCGTAGTCCCCAATAATTTTGAAAGATAGTAATATAATATGTACCTTGTGTTCTTCACATGTGTAACCTTGTGTCTCTGCCATTGTTTTGCAGATACCATCAATATCATTAATAACTAAAGGGGATTTTGGCCATTTACAGTTTGAATG
Organism: Spatholobus suberectus; assembly: GCA_004329165.1. Lineage (NCBI taxonomy): Eukaryota > Viridiplantae > Streptophyta > Magnoliopsida > Fabales > Fabaceae > Spatholobus > Spatholobus suberectus. The sequence continues at coordinate 57,754,426 of CM014737.1, read as the reverse complement.
AAGTTTTTTATTCCCTTGTGCTGCTGTAATGCAAAGCAGGACTATGGAAAACAGGCTAACAACTGTGTTGGCCATTAGCAATGTGGTTATGATCCTTACTTAAAACAGAAAATGCTAAAAATTTATAGCCTTATTTTGCAGTGTAATAAAGACAAAGATGAAGAGGCTTGTGCATATATATTAATGGTTGTAACATATTCTTTTATGGTAGTGTTCCAACATATTTTCAACAAATTAACAATGGTACCTAACCGTTCAAATTTAAGACATTGGCCTGGATAGGTTAACTGCTACGTTAATTATTCCATCCCTATTCGTATTAAGGTTATGGTACCCAACTTTTTTTTGGCTTAAAAGCTACTTTAAAGTTAAAGCTCAAAATAAGAGCTTTAAAAATAAAGTAGAAGTTGTTTGGTAAGTTTTATTTTTTTTAGTTTTAAAGCTTCTTTTAAGCTAAAAGTTGTTTGCTAACAAATTTTAAAATTTTTAATTTACTTAAAATTAATTGTCTCACTCAATAGAGTATAATACTAATTATAAAGGATAAAATATTTAAAAAATGTATTATTGTTCAATATATTTTTAGAAGATAAAAAATAATTTATTTAAACAGAATTCAACAATGTCAATATACATTAAATAGTATTTATCAAATAATCCAAAAATTATTTAATAAATATATTTTTGTAATTAAAAATGAAAAAACTTAACTACAAATCAAAAATTAAAAAAATCTCAAATCTAAATTAAATTTAAAGAATAAACATTATAAATATTTTTAAATAATTTTTTTTATTTAACTATATTATTTACTCATATTATTAACATTTTTTATATCATGTAATAAATATATTTAAATTTTTAATTTTTAAAATGTAAAAAAATAATTTAATTAAAAAAATTAATTTAAAGATAATTTACAAATATTTTATTATATATAGTATTTATTAAATAAATTTAAATATTAATTACAAAAGTTAAAATATTTTAAAAAAATTATGTTATTGTTGAATAATATTTTTAGAAGATAAAAAGTAATATATTTAAACAAAATTCAATAATGTCAATATATATTAAAAAATATTTAATAAATTCTCAAAAAAGTATTTAATTAATATATTGTTGTAATTAAGAATTCAAAAACTTAACTAAATTAAAAAAAATTAAAAATACTACATCTAAATTAAATTTAAAGAATACAAATTATAAATATTTTACATATAAAAAATTTATTTAACTGTATTATTTACTCATGTCATTAATGTTCTTTTATTTTATGCAAAGAATATTTAAAAATTAAAAAAATAATTAATATTTTTATTTTCTAAAATAAATAATTTAAAAACAAATCAAAACCTTACAATAAATCAACATAATTTAAAATAAACTAATATATGTAAGTATTAATTAACAGGGAAGCCGGTGAAGCACTCAAATTGAAAAAATAGTGAAAAATTAAAAAAGATGGTATTTTTGGTCGTGTTGGGATTTGAAGAGGGGACTGCGTGAATAAACTCCCTATAAGCCGGAAAAAAAACCCCCTTACCAATTTAATTATAAGTTACTTTTTTTTTCAAATTTTGTTTTATAAAATTAAGTAGTTTATTTTTTAAAGAGTTTTTCATGAAATGTATTTGGCCCGACTTCTTCTTTTAAGGAGAAAAAAAACTAAAAAAAAAACTGGGTCAAATACACTCTAAGTGTGTGTTTAGTATGTATGAGGTAACTGACAGGTTCCCATACTTTGTAGAGGTTCATTTATATGTGTTAAATACTTTTTGAGTTAACTCCACAGGTTAAATATATTTATTTGTACATGATTATAGCTATAATTTATAATAAATATATTTTTTTAAATTTATAAATTATATTATAATTAAAATTCATAATAAATAAATATTTTTAAATATATAAATTATATTTTTAATTTATAATAAATTGTTTAAATTGTGATATAATGTTACTTTTTAATTGAAATGGATAAAGTGTTGAGAAAATCAAGTATATAGGTAAAGACAAAAAGAGAATAGTTTGAGATGATTAAGAGAGCTATTTTTTCACTAATTGCAAGGATAATGTATAAAATGCACCTCTCCAGAAGAAAAGATAAAGTGTATTGAGAATCTCTAATGAAGAGAATGGAGAGAATGAGAGCTTTACTCTCCATACTAAGAAATTGTAAATGTTTAATTTTATATAATTAAAATTCATAATAAATAAGCATCATTAAATATATAAATAGTATTTGAAAGTTACAATGAATAATTTAAATTGTACTATAAGATTACTTTTAACTAAATTAATAATTTCTTAAAAGAACCAATGAAATTTAATTTAGATATAGAAATAAAAGAGGGTAGATTAAAAGAGATAGATGGTAAAGAATATCAAATATATAGATATATAGAGATAAAAGGATAATAATTTGAGATGATTGAGAAAGAATTTTTTTTGGCCGCCAATTGTAAGAATAGTATATGAAACGCACATCCAATTCTAATAAATATATTTTTTATTATATGTTTTTGGATCATTTTAAAAAATGCACAATTATAAATATTTATATATTATGAAATTAATACTTCTATATTTATTAAACGAATTTTAATTTTAATATTTGGCAACTCTTATGATTTAAACTTGACTGTCCCTGATTTGGGGGAAACGAGGTTAGCTTCATCCAGCATCCATTATTTTAGTTCCATACTAGCGGGACTGGTAGCTGCAAGAAATGAGACCAAAAGTTAGTAATTTAAATAAAGTGCCATAGGAAGAACCTTAACAAAGTTGCACTACCTATTATGGAATCCAACATGTCAAGAGGTGCATCAATCATAAATTGATGGTTGAAGGGGTCCCCTTCCAGTGATAATTTGAGCTTAATCTCATCAGGCCCTAAATCTCAGCGAACAACTTTCTTAGAGGCCACAAAGATTTTATAAAATTCTGTCATTGTTTGATTCTATCAATTTGTTACTATTTGAACAAATAGGGTTTTGAGAGAATAAGAAATTAAAAACAATAAAATGATTAAAACTCTAATTAACTACCAAATAACTATATTATTTTAAGATTTTCAGTTTTTAATGTGAAGAATGAATTATGAAAAGTGGTTAGGGTTTGAATCCCTCCTTGGTTTTCTTTCTATAATTTCACTCAATCTAGCACAAACTTATTCACAAGCAATGAAGTTCGGATTAGTTAAAATAGAGTAAGTTCAATTCTTTGACATATTGTCCCTTTAAATCAATCCAAATGCCTTAATTCCTTAGGCCCCCAAGGACTAACTCAAACATTGAATTTTGGAATTTACAATAACACATCTATCAAAGGGTTCTATCCCTAAACTCTGTTTGAGGTTAAGTTCCTGAGATAAAGTTTTAATGTCAACAAATTGTCAAGAAGCAAATTCTAAGTGTTAGGAACCATTAAGTCTAAGACAATTTAGCCTTTAGTTTTAATGATAACAAACAAAACATAAAACTGTATGTTTTATATAAAGAGTAAATATTCTTTATGCTAACAGATCATCTTATGAAGATTGTCCTACGAGACAAGACAAGATCGTTTTATGCTAGCTAATCAATTGTAAAATTTTGGAAAGTTGCTAATTAACGAATCTACAAATTTAAATAATTTGATTAACTTAATTTTGGTAGTATAATTAAAATTGATTAGAAATTGTAAACAAATTTTGACTTAGAACAACTATAAATTCTGTTTCTTTAATTAAATAATATTAAATTACCCCTATTTATAAGTAATAAGCAAGAATCAATGACAGACTTGGCCTGATGTAGTTAAAAATAATAATAAAATTTATACAAATTAGCATGACTTAATTAAAAAAAAAAGGAATTTATAAGTTGAAAATTTCTTATAATCATTTGGTTAGTGTATTTAGGTTAATGGGTATTTAATTTTACTAATAATATTTATTTAATTAATTAATTTATTAATTCCTCGTATTAATATTAATTATATTTTACAGGATATATTATTGTATAATCTTGTTAAGTTAATTCAAAATTTAATTTAATTTAATCTTTGATAGATTTATGTTAATACTTATTATATTCAAAATTAATATATATATATATGAGATAGGATCTGTTGATATTAGGTATAAATCTAAAAACTTATACCAAATCTAAGCCGTTAATACAGGCTAATCCTACAGATTATAATATATTTATATTTATGGTAACTCCAACATATTTTGTGACAATCAATTAGTTAACTTTACTCAATCAATTAAAGCATTTTATTTGATTTAATTGATTGTTTGTTTGATTTAACTTTCTTCTTTAATCATTTATAAAAAATATTAACTGATTAATTTATTTTATAATTTTTTCAATAATAAATAGTAAAAAATATGTATAATTGTATAAATTTTACATATTTTATTGTAATATATATAATTTTTTTTAAAATTGTAATGTATAATTACATATTCTAATATATAATTAACGTAATATATAATTTAAAATATAATATACAGTTTATATATAATTATAAATTATATTGTAATATATAATTAATGTAATACATAAATTAAACCGTAATATAATTCATGCAATTAACGTAATATACAGATTAAATTGTTATATTTAATTATATATTGTAATACATAATTATAAAAATAAATCATTAACAAATTAATTTCTTTTTAGAAATCTTTTTATTGATAAATAATAAAAATATAATTATGCTAATTTTGAAATATTTTATGTTAATTAATCAGTTATTTTTTTAATTTTAATCAATCAATTAAATTAATTGAATTAATTTCTTATTAGATTGATTATAATTTTTTTTGTGTCAATTATTTATAGAAATTATAAATTTATTAATTTTTTTTTTTACAATTTTTCACTAACAAATAGAAAATAATTATTACTAATTTTTTATGTAAATTATAAATAATTATAATCTATAAATAATTTATGAAAATAATTATTACAAAAAAATTTAATCAATCAAGTAATTAAATAACTCAAATGATTTAATTAGGTAATTGAAGTGAAAAAATAATTAAATAAATTACGTCAAAATTAACCTAATTATATATATTTTACTATTTATTACAAAAAAATTATAAAAAAATTAATCAGTTAATAATTTTCATAAATAATTAAGGTAGATAGGTAAACTAATCAAACAATCAATTAAATCAAATCAAATGATTTAAATTATTGATTAAAGTTTACTAATTGATTGTCACAAAATATGTTGAAGTGACTATATATATAAAGATATTATAAACCATAGGATTAATCTATTTTAACGGCTTAGATTTGGTGTAAGCCTTTAGACTTATACTTGGTATCAACAGATCCTCTCTCTCTCTCTCTCTCTCTCTCTCTCTCTCTCTCTCTCTCTCTCTCTCTCTCTCTATATATATATATATATATATATATATATATATATATATATATATATATATATATATGGGTCAAGATCTGTTGACACTAGGTGTTAAATTATACTTTTAATAACTTTTTGTAGAATACAAATTTAACCAATCCAACCGTTAAATTTGATGTTCTTATTAATTAGATTAAATATACAAAATTTCATACAATTTCAAAATTATTTAATAGTTCATCACATCACTTTATTTTAACGTACAATATGATATTAAAATATATATATAAATATTCAATGGTAAATACCATATCTAAAAAGGTTCAAATGATGTGAAATTTGATATATATGATCATGAAGATAATATCACATAATTCAACGGTTGAATTAGTTAAATTTGCATATTATAAAAAGTTATTGAAGGTGTAATTTAACTAACTTTGACACCTGGTGTCAACGAATTCTAACTTAGTGTGATTAAATGACATTTTTGTAGTAATATGATGTTGGACAAGAGTCTTTTCAGCAAGCACATGCGTATGATACTTTGTGCAATGATACGGAAATGCCTTTGTATCTAAGGTGCACTAATTTCACACGGTTGTCAATGGTGCTAAAATTGTTCAATTTGAAGACAAGAAATAAATGGTATGATAAAAGTTTCACTGAATTACTTGAGTTGTTGAAAGACATGCTTTTAGAAGGTAATACATTGCCAAACCGTAAATATGAGACGAAGAAGATATTGTGTCTAATGGGTATAGAGTATAAGAAAATACACGCATGCCCTGATGATTGCATATTATATAGGAAAGAATTTAAAGAGATACATGAGTGCCCCGGGTGTATCATTCTACAAAGCGAAGGATGGTGATTTAAGTAGTGATGTGAACACAAAGGATTCTCCTACGAAGTTGTTATGGTATCATCCCATAATTCCAAGGTTGAAGCAATTGTTTGCTAATGTAAATGACGTAAAACACATTAGATGGCATGCAGACGAAAGGAAATGTGATGGATAGCTTCGCCATCCAACTAATTCTTTGCAATGGAAGAAAATTGATATTTTGTTTTTAGATTTCAGGAATGAGTCAAGAAACCTTAGGCTTGGACTTGCTATGAATAGAATGAATCTGTATGGTAACTTAAAATGTAAGCATAGTTCATAGTCTATTCTTCTAGTAATTTACAACCTGCCTCCTTGATGCGTCGCATTTCATACCATTTATGCATAGCATTTTACTTATGATAGATTACATATTTAGAGATTTAAGACTTAATCACAGTGCATTTTCATTGTTTTTCAATCCTTTGTGGAACCAGTTACGCTTTTGGTATATTTGTATTTTAGGGTTAGTTTTTGGGTTTGAAGGCATCAAATCTAAAGGGAGAGACATTGTAGACCTCTTAGATCAAAGCCAAGAGCTTGGGACACCTGATAAATGAAAGAAAAAGCACATTTAGAAACCCTGACACTGATCATGCTTACATCCATGATCAGTTGCTCAGCGCCAGTGATTAGCTCTAATCTACTTATGTTGCACTTGGACAGCTTTGGTTATGCCTGTGAGCAGCTAGTTATGACCGTGAGCGAACTCTAACATTGTTATCTTATCTTTTTGCAATTTAATTGTAATTTGGGCCCAAACTCTTTTAGCCCATTGCCTTTACATAGCATTCTAAAACTTAGGATTAGGCATCTTAAGCTTGATTAATGTGACGGCATAGGATCAAGGATTTGGGCATTTCTCCTACTTGGTTCTATTTCCTAGTTTGACATTCTTTATCTCTTTTTGTGTTTTTTGCATGACTATGTGTGAGTAAACACCCTTTTCTAGGATTGGGGCATAGCTTTTAATTGAATAGTGGATGTTTAATTTATTTGCCTTCGTGCCAATCGTGTTCTCCTCTTGATTCTTCTCTTATTTTGCTTTATTATGTGAATTAATTACCCATTTGTTTACATAACCTTAGATGCTTAGGGAAGAATTGAAGGCGAACCTAACCGCTGGACCCAAAGGAAAAGGACTTAGGTTTTGAACCACGAAAGTAGGTTTAATCCTTTGAGGATTCACTGAATTAATAAAGAACTTAATGAGTTTAGTTGAACATAGCTACCACGAAAGTAGGGGTAAATTCAATTAGACATATCTCTGTATCCTGAAAGAGAACAAATGTTACCTTAGGTTAATTTACCTTAAAAAAAACAATAAGAGCACTTAGGCAAAGAAATTAGGCCATTAGGTAATCATTACATGAACTCCCAATCTTGGAAGTTATCTTCTATTGATTTTCCCCAATTTTAAATATTTGCTTTTATTTAAATTTTGAATCCCAATCACCTTCAATGTCAAATCTTTTCTTTCCTAATTAATTCTTTCATGTTTAATTTTTATTTGAATTGCAATAATTGCTAAGTTAAACACGCAATCCCTGTGGATTCACTCTTAGATTTGTATTACTTGACGACAATTGTACACTTACAGTTTTCCCCTATCTGGTTATGCATGAAGCGAAAATACATTATGGTTATCTATGATGATTTCGAGCTCAAGACAGTCAAGAAATGACATAGATGTTTATCTTAGTCCCTTGATTGAAGACTTGAGAATACTGTGCGAGGAAGGTGTTCATGTGTTTGACGAGTATTTCCATGAATATTTCAAGATGCGTGCAATGTTGTTTTGCACCATTAATGACTTCCAACATACGGGAACTTGTGCGAGTATAGTGTTAACAGGCATAAAACATGCCCTATATGTGAAAAAGGCACATGCTACCATCAACTGCAACATGGAAGGAAGACAGTTTACCTTTGGCATTGAAAATTTCTCAAACCTAATCACCCATATGATAAATTAAGAAAACCTTTTAATAGATGCTGGGAGAATGAAATTGCTCCAACGACCTTAATTGGAAAGCAAGTTTATCAATGGATGAAAGACATCAACGTTATGTTTGGAAAGACCCAAAAGCAGGCTACTCAGAAAAAGATATGGAAGAAGAGGTTGATATTCGTTGGTCTTTCATACTAGTGCAATCTTGATGTAAGACATTGTATTAATGTGATGCATGAAGAGAAGAATGTATGTGATAGTATAATTGGAACGCTTCTCAACATTAAGTGCAAGTCAAAGGATGGTGTCAATGCTTGTCTAAATCTGCTTGAGATGGGTATACGAGAGCAGTTTGCTCCATAGTCTAATGGTAAGTGGACATATTTGCCCCTAACATGTCATACTTTGTCAAAAAAAGAAAAAAGAAGTTCCTGTGAGTGTCTACAGGGCGTCAAAGTGCCACAAGGCTACTCTTCAAATGTCAAGAGGCTTGTCTTAATGCAGATTTCAAATTAATTGGCTTAAAGTTGCCACATTCTATATCCCTTAAATCTATAACAGACATACAACCAATGTAAAAAGTCATTTTTAATTAATGTAAAAAGTCTTGTCTATAGTAGTGCATAGACTTCAAAAGGACGATTGACAAACATGAATGTTCAATATGAGTGGAGATTAGAATACACTTTGTTATGCTGTTAAATTATAGCTGAGAACAAAAAATAAAATATCTGATTGATTAGAGGGGAAAATGTAACATGTTTTAAATTGAACTAACTTGATGAAAAAAAAATAATGTTAAATGTCTGAAACGTCACCTACATCGTATTCCAGATTGCAAAGAAGGAGGCAACAACGTTGTTGTGGTGTTGGATCTCTGTTGTTGCATGACTTCTTGGTCGAAAGAAAATCCCTGGCATCGTTTCTATGGTTGTGGGTTGTATCAAGTAACGTTTGCTAAGTTTATGTTAAATAATGACTGTATGAGAAGCTAAACATGTCTCTGTTCATGTAGAGGCTGGGAAAAAATGATGTAACTTCTTTGAATGGTTAGATCATGCGAGAAGAAAAATCTGAGGAATTTGTTGAAGAAGGTGGAAGAGGTGAAAAAGGATGGAGAAGTGCTAGAAGTCTACTGCAATTACATCTTGGGAGATTATCATTGTCCTTTTAATTGTGATTTTGAAAATCACTGACTAATTTACCACTATAATGTGTTTGTATGTATAAGAAAATTGCCTCAATTAGTAAAACTTTTAATGGGTTGTGTGTAATTTTTTTAGATATTGGCAAGGGACAAAGGTAAAAGTTACCATAAAAATAATGTCATGTCATTAAGTTATGTAATGTCATAAGTGCCACGTCAACGAGTCATTACTCACTTAACAAATAATTAAATGAAGGGTGAAAATTGCAACGTTTTGAAACTTTAAGGGAAAAATTCCCCAAAAAATTATTTGGGGAAAAATTTGCCAAATTGCAAAAGTTTGGGATCAAAATGTACAATTAAGTCATAAAAAAATAATGTCACGTCATAAAGATCACGTTAGTGGGCCTTTAGTCATTTAACGAACATTTAAGGAAAGGCAAAATTTGCAATATTTTGAAACTTCGGGGGTCAAAATTTGCCAAAAAAATTATTTGGAGGTAAAATTTGTCAGATTATGAAAGTATAGGTATAAAGAGTGCAATTAAGCCAAAAAAATATTTACATTATCTGAAGTGCAATCAATAATAGTTGTAAAATCAATTAACCTCAAAGAAAGCTATCTTAGGATCATAAATCATTTGTTTAACATTGACACCCATAATAACATCAAGGTGAGCATAATCTTCCTTGAATAATACCACGAGGTTGTTTCCATGATGATCTTTGAGGTCATTGAGCAAAACTTGCACATCCTTTACATTAGACATAAAATCTTGCCTTCCATAGCTGAGAAAAAGAGGGAAGTCATTTGAAATTTTGGTCGTGTCATAAAGAGGAGGAACCAATTGTCCATAGTGCTGCATATTTTGTCCTAGATCACCGTAATCATACTTCACTATATTTCCTGTTCTGATCACTACTCAAAAACCATAGGAAGAAACACACAAGAGTAGGGTTAATAAGAAATTATCTTGAAACCAATACTCCTAATCTATGAATAGATTCCGACAGAATCTAAATATGACACGGACATGAACATTTTGGCATGATTAATGTTCAAAAAATATTGAACATGAACATTCTGACATGATTAATGTGACACCATGATGCCACTTATACATGTGTGCAAGTCTAAAAAAAATTCTATGTTGGAAATTTACATTTCCTAATCTGATCGTGTACAATTTAAAAATAATTATATTAATTGTTTATATTAAGTAAGCTCAATTTATGTGGTCTATTTTAGGGAGCTTGTGGACTACCAAAGAAATTAATATAAGCTTAATGAATAGATACTAGTATTAACCTATTAAGGGATAATGATAACCTCAATAGGTCAATATAAATAAGGAACACAACCTTATAGTCTCCAATATACTAAATCACAAATTGTTTCCCTCTAGAGGAAGAAAGGCTAAGGTACCATTGATAAAAAAGGAGATTTAATTGAGAAAGAACCATAAGATCATCGGTTCCCGTTTGTGATTGGTTGTTGTTGCTCTTTTGAATCAGATAAGTAGTCGGTAGTTATAGATCTAAACATATATTCAATCCTTAATAATTTGACATGATGTAAATTTTAGAGCCTCTAGTGATATATTATTGGATGTATGATTGTAAAACTTTTGGCATATGCATTAAAGAATAAGGAATGAGAGGTTAATAAAGAAACTATCTAAGATACTATCTCTAGTCTTTTATATAAGAAACAAATAAGTGTATTTTTTTTGTCCTAATTATAAGAAGCAAACTCATTTTCGGATGTATTAATTTTTAATTTCCTTTTATAATATTAATTATTGTGAAGTCTATTAATAAGACACCCATATATTTTTCATGCAAGTGGATGCATTCATTGACTTATTAACAACATAAACCACACTCATCAATGAGAAAAATTATTCTTTGAATTATAAAGAGTGTCATTAAATATAATCACCACTTAAACCATTTAATTCTATATATATTTTGCAAATAAAATTTAAATCTATAACATTTTTAATTAAAATTAACCAATTTAACTATTTTCATTGGTCTTGATGAATTAATTTTTTGTTTCTTATATAAAGGATCAAAGGTATCATTATTTTTTAATTTTTATATTATATATTTTAATCTATTTTTCTAAAAAAAATAATTTTTATAATTCTAATTTCTTGAGAGTGTACACATATTGGCATATGTAAATTTCGGCTCAACCTGTTTGTTTGTGATTAAAAAAAGTGATTTATAAAAAATTAATTTATTTTTAAGAGATTATTGTATAAGCGAAAGCTGATTTGTGTTTGGTTATAATAAAAAAAACGTTTTTTTAATCTTCTCTTCTACCGAAGATGCTTTTTTAGAGAAGCAACTCCAAGTTGCTTCTCAAAAAAAGCAATTTTCTTTTTTATCTTGATTGTTAAAAAAAAGTTTGCGCAAATATTTTAAAAATTTTAGTAAGTGATTTTTTCTTTAAAAAAGTGATTCTTTTAGAAAAAATTTTAAACAAGCACACTCTATATGAGCCATATATGAAGGAATTAGCTCAACAAGTCCATGAACTGATAGAATATAATTTTTTAATTGAACACTTAATACAAAGTGTTTGACACACCTATATACAGTAGTGTCAGTGTTAGAAATGTGTCCCACACTACCGCACTTTAACCAAAAGGAGCGCCTACTCTCAATAGTTCCTAATCAGAAATGCATGGAAGAAATGTTTTAACATCAAATGACACTTGGTCACACACAACAAAAATGTTTCTAGCTTATTAATTAGTATACTTACTTTGAGATAGATGGATCAAGTTCCTAGTTGCTGTTGGTTGAATTCCATGATCAAGAAAGGCATTAAATGTGGAAGAATTTACGCAGCAATTTGGACCTAAAATTTTAGGATAAGCAATATCAAAATAATCAATACGACACATAACATGAAATTTAATTCCTTGTCATATTCTTGCCAATAACATTCATGGTACCTGTCAAAGGTGTCAATAGGTTTGAGCAGTTCAAGTTTAGATTATGGCAAATACCTTCCACTAAGTTGCCCGTAGCATCCCTGCTCATTAGAAGAATATTCAGCTACTATTGAAATTCCTTTGACTTTCTTTTATCAAAAAAGTTAGGCTTAAATATATTTTTAGTCCTTTATCTTTTTAAGAAAATTTGTTTTGGTCTTTTTATCTTTTAAAATTATTGATTTAGTCCTTTATTTATTTATTTATTTTTAAATTCTCCATTTTGATTCTTTTTATCAACAATGTTAACTTCGATAACAGAAAAGTCTGATATGGGATATTACTATAATAATTTTTAAAAAATAGCAAATAAAAATCACCACAATTTCTTTTTCTTTCCTCTTTTCCCTTCCCCCTCTCCCCCCTTTTTCTTTCCTCTTCCTCATTTCCCCTTTTTAACCGCTACTATAATAATTTTATTTTATTAGAGAAAAAAAATAGTGTCAAATTTGAACGTGTTTTTGAGAGTTGAGAAACCAATCAAAACTCAAAATCAAAATCGAAAAACATCAATATAGATCGTTGTGTCGCATATTCGCAATTCAGTTACTGAGGGTGGCTATGAACATTACAGAACTTTCCCTCCGCAATCAAAAGTTAAATATTACAGAACTTTCCCTCCGCTGAATACTATTCTGAACTTCATCTAACATTACCAACAATTTGTACTTTAGTACAACACCTTGAGAAAGTAAAAGGAACAAAAGTCTGCACACAAAAAGACCCCTCCCCACCAATTGAAAAAAAATCAAATCCATTCAAGCAACAAAGAGCATAATCAAATTCAACGATAAAGGGCAACGCTCAAATCCAAAAATACTTCCCAACCTTGCTAAGGACAGCCAACAAGTTCATTACACAAATAAGCATAAGAAAAATCGAAACTTGAGCATCATTAAGCATAGACCTAGCAACAAAAACCTAAACTTGAGCATCATTAGGCACAATTTGGTAGCTCCTAATAAACCATGAAATAAAAAAAATAATAAAAAAGAAAACTTTACAACATTGGGATAAGAGGGTGAGGCAGAAACACTCACAATGGCCCTGACAAAGAATCTTGTTCTTGTGCAATGGAAGAAGGGGATGGAACAGTTGGAGAGGAAGAGAGAAAGTGGTGGTCAGTGGAAACATTGGTTAGAGGAGAAGAAAGTGGTGGCAAAAGGAAAGACAGAATAGTATTCACAATTCTATTGGATTTGGGCGTTCGCAATTAAAAGGAAGAAGAGAAAAGGGAAAAAAAATATTATTTTATGACAATTTTTAACCGCTATTTTTTTAAAATTATTATAGTAACATGTTACGACAAACTTTGTCATAATCAAAGTTAACATTGCTGATAGAAACGACCAAAATAGAACATTGAAAAAAATAATAAAAGATCAAATTGATGATTTTAAAATATAAAAGGCCAAAACGAATTTTCTTAAAAAGATAAAAGTTCAAAAGTGTATTTAAGCCAAAAAGTTAACTCTTTACTTTTTGCAGAAAGAAATTGTACAATTTAAAAGTTAATGTTTTTATGTTACCCGTTTGGAATGAATTCACGGAGGCCTAACCAGTATAGATACTGTCATAACAAAAAAGGGAAAAATATTTTCATCAAGTCAAATTATATTCAACAATAAATTCATATTTTAATGCTCAGCTAAATGATTTGGGTTCTGTGTCTCACATTAGCTATAAATGTGTCAGCAAGAAGTCTTGCTACCTGCGATGTAATTTGATTCAAGTGAGCAACTGGGCAAAGTAATGCAGCTGATCTCAACATGTCCAACAGTTGCCCTTGAGACAAAGCAGCTAAAGCCATTAAGGTTCCCTGAAATTTCACGTTATTGTTATATACACACTAGAAATGTACCAGGTTTGATGATCCTTATATAAGTTTAGTTGAGTCGACCCTCTAATTTCAAAACCACTAAGATATGGTCTTTGCTGTCGTGCTTTCATATATAGATTTGATCCCACTCTATGAAGCTCAAATTCTTAATATGACTTACGTATGATACGAGACGGGTATGAGGATGAGGGAAATTCTTAAAAAATAATGTTATGGTTTGGATACGCGATATGAATTATAAGAGATACTTTAAAGAGCTAGATATTGATCATTTCTCGTTAATACATGATTATATCAGTAGATGACGATCACAATTTATTGAAAAAAACCGTACGTAGTTACATATCATTTCCATACCCATATTAGAATATTTTCCTTTATCTATAAACATGCCACAAAAATTACATATTTTTCCCCAACTTATGTTAAGTCTTTGTCCTATGTAATTGTCTACTATTTATTATATCTTTTTTTTTTAGGTGAACCTAGAGTATCTCTCAGCCAGAAGTCAAAGATTAATTTCTTGAAGTACTAAAATCTATTTAAGGAGTTGACCTCTCTCAACAAATATTTTTTCATACACACGAACCAGGGGATTGAGCCTCTAACTAAATGCTTAAGGGTCAAGGTTAGATGCCAACCGTACCACACCATGTTGGTTTTTAAAGAATTGTAACACGAGAACTTCCACAAGGTTAGATCTTTTAGAATAGGAATAGATCCTCTCATGTAAGTATTTTCTTTCTCCCCTCTTTATTGATCTCTATAGAGTCCCACTCATTTAGTATTTATCAAAAGAGAGATAGATTAAACCTTACACATGTCTATCTCATGCAAAATTTGAACATGAGAGGATCTACTTCCTTTTAAGGATATATAGAGGAAAAAATAACCACATGTGATTTTAGTCGTATTCAAATGTCGGAGTCATAATCCAAAAGTATTGGTCAATTAATTTTCTAAAAATAAAAGAAAAATAGAGGATGCTTCTTGGATACATATTTAGGAGTAATGTATGCATATTGATATATTGGATACATGTTCAACGCCGATACTTTTCTAGTTTTCAAGTATCTAAGCTTCGTAGTTCCCAGTAATTTTGAAAGTATAAGGACTGGTAACCAAACTTTTAAAGTATATGGATTAAAGACAAAATTGAGTAGAAGTGTAGCGAATAAAAATGGTTTAACCTGACTTAACAAAACCTGAAAACTCAAACAGAAAGAAATTAGGAACTGACCAAGGAATGACCTGCATAGTGCATTTGCTGACCGGTATGGCTGTACACATATTGGACAAAAGTAGGAAGATCATAACTAGCTAACTGATCCCATGACCAATCCCAATAAGCCTACACATAATGAGTTAAACAATTATCAATTAGAGTAGCTATATATCAACTGGTTTAGTCTGAAAACTGAATTGCATGTATCTCATAAGTAAAAGAACCATATCATTAGGATTAAGTGATCTGTGCCTGCGGCTATATTTTGTCCCACGAACATTGGCAAGCCACACGTCATACCCATTGTCTGCTAAGATAAATCCCAATGATTCATCTGGAGTATTGAACAGCCATGTTATGGCATCCTGAAACCGCACAAGTTATCTTAGCTCAATACTCACACTTTTGCCTCTACATCACAGGAGACAAACATGTTTGCTTCTCTTATATATCTGTCTCTTCAGTAACACAACTTACAAAAAGGAGACCGTGTTGTAATAGCACCGGCGGCTTGTCAGCTTTCTTACCGGACCGCCCCGCCGGCAACCTCTGCAGGCTCAGGATGTAGCCATCCTCTGTTGTAACCTGGCTCCAACCAAAAAATAATTCCCTATAATGCCTTACTAAATGGCAAGTAGATGCAAAAGGATAGTAATATGTACCTTATGTGTAACCTTGTGTCTCTGCCATTGTTTTGCAAATACCACTAATAACTGAAGGGGATTTTGGCCAGTAACTGTTTGAGTGAAGTTTTTTTCTCCCTTGTGCTGCTGTAATGCAAAGCAGGACTATTGAAAACAAGCTAACTACTGTGTTGGCCATTGGCAATATGGTTATGATTCTTACTTAAAATGCTAACATTTTATAGCCTTTTGCTGTGTAATAAAGACAAAGATGAAGAGGCTAGCGCATATTAATGGTTGTAATGTAGTCTTTTATGGTAGTGTAGTGTTCCAACATATTTTCAACAAATTAACAATGTTACCTAACCGTTATTCCATCCCTATTCGTATTAAGCGTGTGTTTAGTATGGTATGAGGTAACTGTTAGGTTCCCATATATTTTGTAGAGTTTCATTTGTACGTGTTAAATACATTTTGAGTTTTGACGTTAACTACACAGGATAAATATATATATTTGTACATAATTTTCACTATAATTTATAATAAATAAATATTTTTAAATATATAAATTATATTTTAAATATGTAATAGACTATGTAAATTGTGATATAATGCTACTTTTAAATTGATTAGATAGATAGACAGTTAAGAAAATCAAGTATATACATGTAAAGATAAAAAGAGGATAATTTGATATGACCAAGAGAGTTATTTTTTGGCTAGTTGCAAGGATAATATATGAAATACATCTCCCAATAATAAAAGAGAAAGTGTATTGAGAATCTCTAATCTAGAAAAGGGAGAAAGAGAGCTTTACTCTCCATACTTAAAAATTGTAAATGTTTAATTTTATATAATTAAAATTCACAATAAATAAATATTTTTAATATATAAATTATATTATAATTAAAATTCATAATAAATAAATATATTTAAATATATAAATTATATTTTTCATTTTTACAATGAACAATTTAAATTGTAATATAATATTATTTTTAACTATATCGATAATTTCTGAAAAAAATATTGAAATTAATTTAGATATAGAGATAAAAGATGGTAGATTGAAAGAGACAGATAATTAAAAAAATCAAATATATAAATAAAGACAAAAAGGTGATAGTTTGATATGATTGAAAGAAAAAAAATTTGGCCAAATTGCAGTAGTATATGAAATGCATGCACATCCAAACGAGATAAGAGTGAATATTGAGAATG
This sequence comes from Spatholobus suberectus, assembly GCA_004329165.1. Taxonomy (NCBI): domain Eukaryota; kingdom Viridiplantae; phylum Streptophyta; class Magnoliopsida; order Fabales; family Fabaceae; genus Spatholobus; species Spatholobus suberectus. The sequence goes on along the minus strand of CM014737.1, from coordinate 57,737,155 downwards.
TCTAATTGAAAAAGTAAAAAAAGTGAGAGTGACCGAGAATCTCACTCTCTCCAAATTGTGTATTCTAATTTATAAAATAAGAATAGATATTAAAATTATATTTATTAATAATATCTTTTTTAATATTTTCACTATTCATATTCTATTTCTACAATATTTTAATTGAATTTTTATTTTACATTTCGATACAATAATATTATTTTATCAATTAATGATATTGTTTGAATAAAGTTTTAAACTTATGTTCATGATATTATAATTTTTATTGCAAAAAAAATACCTTCAATTTGATATAACGTATTCAAGTTTAAATAAAATTAAATTTGAAATTAAATTAAAAAATATATCTGAAAGGAATATAAAATTAAAAAAAATTAAATTAAATACTAAATACATTAGACGGATAATTATTGTGTAGCTCCCATTCTATCTCAAAGGGGATTGTCTAGTTATATTGGATGGCACCACGGGTTTCCTCCAGAGCATCAGGTCCTTTAAGATTTAAGGTGGTGGTGGTTTTATTATGTTGTGAAGGAGGATAAAATTTGGATTATACACGCCAAATCTCTCACTATCTTTTTGTGGAGAGTGGCTGCTGGTGTGTACTATTGGTGCAATCTTATTATTTCAAATAGTAAGGATACATACTATTGTTTTTAGCGTGTACTATTTGGTGCATTATATTGGTGCCTAGTGGTGATAAGTAATTGAAGGTATTTGGAATGTGGGAAGGTTTTATTATCCAATGATGTCGAAGGTGTATAATTAGTAGAGGCCAGGGATCAAATATTGATGGTTAGCCCGCAATCAAGGGATTTTGTAGTGGTGGATCAAATGTCAGATGCGGAGAGGTGAATTTCATGGATAACTTACTTAGTCTATGGCGAGAATTGGATAATTTGCACAAACTTATAAGTTCATTGCCGTCATTATATACAAAAAAAAAAAAAAAGTGATTCAGGGGATCACTTTTCAGCATGGTGACATATGATTTTAGTTGGTGGTCTCTATAATTTGGGTGGTGAAGTTTGCATTGTTCGAAAAAATCACAATTAATTTCATGCAATTGTATTAATTGGTATTTTTTTTTGCATTGGTCGATGTAATGCTGTTCTTATGCATCCAAACTTCAACACCCCTTGTGCTGGGGTTGATACCTTTTAATAATGCCTTTAAAATAAAATAAAGTGGGAATAGTTCATAAAACCACTCTCAATCAATAATAAGGATTTAGTTTTATAATATAGGAGAAGATTTGTTTAAGTAATTAACTGCTTTTTCACAAGATGTTACAGGCCTCAATTGTAGACATTATTGCTATTTTTCCTTAGGACCCATTTGGATAAATTTCTTTATAAGCACTTATTAGAAAAGAAAATAAGAAGAAAAAATGAAATAAACTTTTTCAAAAGCTAAAATTAGCTTATGCATAAGCTAATTTGTAAAAGTTCTCATATGAGCTTCTCCAAAAACTTATTTTTAACTTATGCATAAACTAATTTTAGCTTATAAAGAAATTTATTTCATTTTTTTTTTCTTATTTTCTTCTTCTATAAGTGTCTATAAAAAGTTTACCTAACACAGGCCCTTAACATCACTGCTTTCGTCAAAAAGAAAAAAAAAGTCACGTTGAATGAATTAGGACAATCGAAGAGTTGTAGATAGGTCAATACCCAAAATAAAAGCTTCAGCACCTAGAACAAAACATTTTTGGCTTGTCTAATTGTTTTTCAAAAAAAAGGTCGCGTACGATTAGATGAAAGTGGGACTTTAACAACGTAATATGAACATGGAGTCATCTTTTTACGTTTAAATGAATGAATTATTTGAAAAGAATCAACAGATTGGGTGGTATTGATATTGTTATTTTTCTTAACCAACGAATTATGCATTCCTTATCATATCCAAGTAATTTTCTCGAGCACAATGTTCGTAAATATAACTAATCAAAATATTAAAACATATCAACATTATTATCACCATCAGCATCAGCATCATATCTTCATTCTCACCATCATTATTATCATAGTAATAATGAAATAATTTTAATTTTAACACATTTACTATCAATCAATTAAATAACACTTTAGGTATATTTAACTTTTTTTTTGGATCTCAAGTGACTGGTGCAAAAAAAAAAAGAAGTAAGCACCTCTCTTCCTACCCATGGCTCTCTTGTTCTGCATGACGGTCTCCACCGGCTAATGGCACTAAATTTCGTAGCACCATTTGATTTGTGTGTCAATCCTATTTCCCATGCTCACATGAAGCACATTGCCATTGATTATCATTTTGTTTGTGATAAAGTATCTAAATGCTTGCTTCCAGTGTCTCGAAGGCATGCCTCAAAGCAACCTATTAGGCTGATTAGGAAGACTAACCCATTACCCAAAGCACATACAATACGTTTAAAGTGTTAGATAATATAGCCTTTAAGATATTTTATGTATTTTTATCATTTAATTTATTATCAATTAAGGGTGGTTTAGTCTTCTTGTTTTGTATATATATTTACTCTTTACTTTCTTGTAATTGAGTTGATTTATACAAGAGTACCCTTAGTTGCCACTGTTCTCAATTCTCTCTTCTCTTCTTAAACCACCTACCATGGTATCGAGAGCATGCCTCTGCTCCAAGGGAGTTTTGGGAGAGAGCTATTCTCGCTGCTGTCCATGTCATTAACAGGATTCCATCATTTGTTACTTCAAGTTTGTCTCCCTTTGAGAAATTATTTGCTCATTCTCCTAAATATTTAACTTTGATAGTTTTTGGTTCTGCTTGTTTTGTTCTTCTTCCTTATGTAAATGTAACAAATTGTCTTCTCATTCAACAATTCGTGTTTTTCTTAGCTACAATGATGGTCAGAAAAGATATCATTGTTTATAATCCTATCTCTCAAAAACTTTATGCCTCTTGTCATGTGTTTCTTAAGCATATACCATTTTACTCCATTCCTTCTGATTCTCATGGTCTTAAAAAGTTTGATCTCATTTGTATTGATCTTTTTCATACGAATATGGATATTGCACCTTTTTAAGTGACCCATCGTCTAAATAGTTTTGATATTGTGTTTTGCAGGGTTAACACCAATAGTTTCATTGATCCTAATGTTTCTTTTGTTAACACTCCCCTATCCCTACTATTCCCCAAGCACCTTATGTAACTGTGGATCTTCCTCCTCCCATTCGTGCATATGATTGTAAGTCCACTTATTATAATTCATTTTAATTTTTTTTTAACATTGATTCACAACTTGATTGAGCCATCTTCCTATCAAGAGGCAATGCTTTACCTTCATTGGCAACAAGCAATGGTAGAGGAACTTTTTACTTTGCACAAGACAAGTACTTGGGATCTTGTCTCTCTTCCACAAGGAAAATTTGCAATCGCTTCTCAATGGGTGTATAGTTTGATGGATCAGTTGACCAATACAAAGCTTGTTTAATTGCTAAGGGATTTTCTCAACAATATGGTGTGGATTATG